>SNQJ01S0032913.1:27625-50127 GCA_010110895.2 Picea sitchensis
TTTTTTTTCTTCTTCAATATTCACTAGTCCAAACCTAGTGGCTTCCTTCTTTCACTAGTCCACATCTATTCTCTGTATTGAAGACTCTCACTAACCTTCATCAAGTTTAAGATACAGGTGCAATTTGATGCCACAACCTCATGGATTACTACATGAGCTATTATGCATCTAACCAAGACTATGAGGTATTGGGCACCACTATCACACTACAATATTTATCCAATTTCAACTAGGACCATTACATTCTCTTTGTTGTCAACACTCTTCTTGAAGTGTGATTCTCTATATCACAAATTTGAATTGTAATATCTATTATAAATTTAAATTGTGATACCGAACCAACAATACCTCTTAGTCAAATATTGATACATAGATTGAACAACTCACAACCCTATCATATATTTTCATCTATCAAGAAACCAAAATATCTAACCATGATGCTCATAGAAAGTTTATCTATATCAATCCAACACCAATCCAACATATTAGCATGTGAAAGCACCACTTAACAATGTGAACTTATCCATGGTGCTCATAGGACATTTATCTACATCAATCCAACACAATGGCATGTGAACTCGCCACTTAACGATGTGAACCTAACAAATAACTATGGAAGACTTCTTTTTACAACACACAGACTTAATTGCAGCCACCCAGAGCTAGCGTGCCTATGGAACAAAGTTCCTGCCCATCATTCAGATCCAAATCCAGAAGCATAGGCAGGAGCAGGAGAGAAGGAAGCAAAGGCGGCTAGAGAGCTAGGAGAGACAGATGCTAGTGGTATAGAGTCAGATGCTCGTGAGTCAGAGGATCGTGGTCGAGGCGCCAAGGTAGACCTTGGCTGGGGTCCTTGGCGGTGCGCCAAGGTGTTTCTCCTTGGCGGGGCGCCAAGGTGTGGCTGGCTGAGCCAACGTAACCCTTAAAGGGTAAAGTTAGTCTTATGAGTCTTTTTTTCTTTTTACAACACAGACTTAATTGCAGCCACCCAGGGCTAGCGTGCCTATGGAAACATCGGGAAGAGAGGCGCAAAGTTCTTGCCCATCATTTCCACTTTCATTATCGTTGCAAGACTCATTGCTAGAATCCCTCGATTCAAAATCTTCTGGAGGCACTAAACGAAGGGTTTTGAGGGTTCAAGTACCCCTTACTCGAGCACGATAACGGCACCCATTATGATGTCCATGACCATGCATGTACTCCACTTCGGGACTTCACCATTCTTGACCAAGCAAGACAGAAAGTCGGTTGAGGGAAACGAGCATAGAAGCTGATCAGTGGTCGTGTCGGGTATCCACGATGTCGGAAAAGAGTCGTTGAAGACCTTGCCCAAGATACCGAATTTTCTCTGCCATGTAGTAACGCCCTCGGAGGAAGGACGACCATACCCGCCAGCTTCAAGATCCATCTCACCAAGAGCAAAGGCATCGACCCCTTCACCCTCAACACCAATATTTGGCATCAACTTCCTCAAGCTTTTTATTGGCCTCCTCGACCTCTTCCTTACTGGAGGCCTCCTTGAACTTCTTGGGGAGACCCATTGGAAACGATCTCCACATTGGGGTCTAGTCCACAAATTTCCAAACTCTGACTTGGTAGATTCACCGGTTTTTGAACTTCTTGGGGAGACACATTGGAAACGATCTCCACATTGGGGTCTAGTCCACGAATTTCCAAACTCTGACTTGGTAGATTCACCGGTTTTGGGACTACAGCTTTTCCCAACAGAGTCATGCCATCTCTCCAGGTGGATACCCCTCCTTTCTACAGGTAACATGGCTGAAGAAAATTTCAGCTCAATAAGTTGGCAAGGCTATGGAAGTCCTCGCAGTAAAGAATCCGAGGACATAAAATATCAAAGGCCCGACAGAGAAGAAAGAACCCCACTGATACTTCTCCTCCTCTGTTGCATTAACCTCCTCGGGGAACAACAGACTCGATGCACAAAGCAAAGAAAAAACTAAAGAAAACTGCTTAGATATACTGCAACGGTATAAGACGGAGAATGAGGATCATGGGTTCAGATTTCCCCATTATCGCTTTTAGTGTTGCCATGAACATGACTTAGAGATTCGAGCTTACGGTGGGAAACACCCATGCTCATGTCCATAAGACGCCGCCCTTATCTCGACCTCGACTTAGAGATTCGAGCTTAGGGAAAAACCCATGCTCATGTCCATAAGACGCTGCCCTTATCTCGACCTCTTCCTTACGAGGCCTCCTTGAACTTCTTGGGGAGACCCATTGGAAAAGATCTCCACATTGGGCTCTAGTCTACGAATTTCCAAACTCTGACTTGGTAGATTCACCGGTTTTTGAACTTCTTGGGGAGACCCATTGGAAACGATCTCCACATTGGGGTCTAGTCCACGAATTTCCAAACTCTGACTTGGTAGATTCACCGTTGGGACTACAGCTTTTCCCAACAAAGTCATGCCATCTCTCCAGGTGGAGACCCCTCCTTTCTACATGTAACATGGCTGAAGAAAATTTCAGCTCAATAAGTTGGCAAGGCTATGGAAGTCCTCCCAGTAAAGAATCCGAGGACATAGAATATCAAAGGCCCGATAGAGAAGAAAGAACCCAACTGATCCTTCTCCTCCTTTATTGCATTAACCTCCTCGGGGAACAACAAACTCAATGCACAAAGCAAAGAAAAAATTAAAGAACACTGCATAGATATATTGCAACGGTATAAGACGGAGAATGAGGATCATGGGTTCATATTTCCCCATTATCGCTTTTAATGTTGCCATGAACATGACTTAGAGATTCGAGGTTACGGTGGAAAAAACCCATGCTCATGTCCATAAGACGCCGCCCTTATCTCGATTGCAGATTCCCTTAGCTCGTCGACGCGGTTACCTACCACTTACCCATCTCCCGATACCCTGTCCCATCTACCGACAGTCAACTTTTCCCGACAACAACATTGCTCTGAAAACTTGGGCACATCTCCCGGTGGTAACTCGTGCTTGAAAAACGTGGCGGGATGAGCTTTTATCACAGCTCTGGCGAGACTGTTGTCGGGTGACGGAATCACCCGATGCTCCCAGTCACCACTCGACATCGTAATCGTTCATTTATCCGTAAAACCATAATAACTTACTTGATTCAGACTAGTCTTACTTCATTACAACTTCATTTATTACTTATGTTATGTTTGCGTTATCTTATACTTAGTTGTGAAAGTAAAATAAACCATTCATACAAGTACAAATGAAACATATGTGCAGGCGGCTAAACCAGCTTAATACCCAAAGACAACTTTACACAAAATCGAGGAACAATGTGTGGAGCTAAACCCTCCTGCCACATAAAAAAAGTTTACATAAGGAGCTTTCGCTAGGTAGAAGTTGCGAAAGTCATACACCCATTCAACAACCTTCCTCTGTGCATCCTTCCTTCTTCATCGCAGAATGAACCACCTCAGACTTCATCTCCGCGATACCTATGTTTCTGTGTTTTTGTGTTTGTCCCCTTGCTTAGTTCAGACTTTTCCTTCTTTTCAGCAGCTTGCAGCGACCCTTCCTTCCTTGGCACAGTTCGAATTTCCTTAACAACTTCCTTGAGAAAGACTTGCCTAGATCTGCGAAGGATCCTCCTCAAGGTAGCCCAAGTTACCCTCAAGGGTCTACTTGGCTCCTTGGGGAGAGCTCGTCCCCCTCCTTGGTCGCTGCCACGGACTCCTCAACATGGGATTCTCAAGAAATGTCTCCCAACTCCTTGCCTTAGCCGAATTCCAAAATGCCCATCTTGCACTTGGTTAAATAGTCGCGCGCCCTTTCCTTGCGACATGACTCTTCCAATCGACGTGTCCCTTCGATCTCAAGTCGACACACACTTTTTCTTATTTGTCCATTTGAGGGTTCAACCGACTAGTCAAGGTGCACGCTCATCTTCCAAGTGCGCGCTCTTCCCCAACCGACATCAACTTTCATTGAAATGCACCCAACTTTTTCCTTCATCTGTTTTCTTGCGCAATCGCATCGCAAGACGTCCGTCGCATGTTTTGGGCGTTCATCTTTTCTTGGCCAACCTGTCTCATTGATGGGATGCGCAAAGATCCCATGGGCACTCATCCTTGGTTTCGCATCCATCAAGCCATCTCTTGTGTGTTTCATTCGGTGTGTATGCCTTCATCGCACCCAACTATAGCAACCATTCGTTTCTTCGATGAGGTACCCAAGTCTTCGTGGGGCTCCCACCCAACCGACTCTTCTGTCAAGTCACCAACCTCCGTCGCAAGTCCATCTTGGTGAAGTCGTACTTGGCACGGCGTTGCGTGCCCAAGTAACCCAACTTCACTTATGAAATAACTAAACGTTCATTGACTAGTCCAAATCGCAAGTCTTAACTCGTGGAGGGAGCCCACTTGCTCCAATCTAAGCCTGGAACATTACATGCTCCCCCACTCAAATTCTTGTCCTCCTGGGCAAGCCTTCATCTAGGCATCTTGACTTGTGACCGCAACCTTCTACTGAACTGTTGTGATGAACCTTGCCCTAATCCAACCACTTCTGTCATGTTTTGCACATTGTCTAGACTCCACATCTTGAGCAAGTTGGGTAGCTAATCCAACTCAGCGCTCAATCTGTGAAATGTACTCTGCATTCCATCGCATATATATCTTGGTTCAATCATTCTCCACATTGTCCAGCTCTTGCCTTGCTGTCTGATCTTCATCAAGGAGTTCCATCGCAATGCCCAAGCGTTTGGACTCTTGAACTCAATCTTCTGCATTCCTACTCAGGCTTTAGTTTGCGTTTCGCATTCCTACTCAAGCTTCGGTTTGCATTTCTTGTTCAACCATCTACTTGTGCATTTCTTGTTCGGTTTGCATTTCTTGTTCGGTTTGCATTTCTGAGATCGCCTTTCCTATCTCATGTCCCATACCATCTACTTGTGCAACCAAGGATTCTTCTCGCCCTGTCTACTTGAGATGTTTTTCCAAAAAAAAACCTCCTTTCAATCCAACTTTGTCCAAGTTATTCAAGTCGAAGGAACCACCCAAAGGATTCTGCACCTGCTTCTAACGAAGTTGCGTTCGTGCCAGTACATCTGCCAATCAACAACTCTGAGTCAATCTGCACTAGCCAAGTTCCCCAAGAATGTCTGTGCACCTGATGTCCCATACCACCAACAATTTGGTGTCCCATACCACTAACAAACACCCTCATATCACTTGTCGCGCATCTTGCCCATTGTAGTTCTTGACAAATTTCTTGAATGACTCCCTTGTTGTTTCTTCTATATTCCTTGAAATGGAACCTCATGCCTTTTTCCATTTGTTCCTTCCTTCATTTTTTGCTGCGAATGTTGTTTTTTCTATCACCCATCATCACACCCAGCTCACTTCGTAACCAAGATATTTTGAAATGTAAGGAGGTCACCGCATGTCTGCCACCCATACGGTCAATTGAATTCACTTTCTTTGTTCCTTCTATAAATTGTAGGGTGCTCGGGTCTACCTCATCCTTGTTGCAACCATGCCCCCCTCATGGCATCTTGGTTTGCTTGATGAGTTTGTCCAAGGAAATCATCAACCTTGCTTCATCGATCAACCTCCCATCCTCTTCGTCACTAGTTCATGAAACACTCCAAGTGTACTAGTTTCGCACATCCAATAGTCACCTATGCACTACTTCCATCATACTTTGTTTCATCCTTCCTGTGCGATATTCTGACCTGCATAAGTTTTCCACTGTCTCAACATACTGTCCAAATGACTCCAAGTGGAACGATCAACCCAAAGAATTCCATTCCTGAACACGTTTGATCCAATTCCTCTGTCAACCCCAACCAATGATCTGCGTCATCCCACATTCACAATTATTCTGAGATCGCCTTTCCTATCTCATGTCCCATACCATGAGCAAGAGTGCATCACTCTGTCCACTCAGGCTATGGTCTAACTCATCACGGATTTCTGTCAACAGTATCCTTGATCGACTCTTTGCTACTTTCGTTCATTTCTTGGAACGAAATGTCTTTCCTCTATCAAAACACTTCAACGTTTGGATCAATGCTACGATGGTTAAGTCACCTCACAAATCAACCAATATGTTTAAGGCACTAATGCACCAAAGTACCTCATCCAACTCTTCAACAGGAATACGCATCTTGTTGCCTTCTTCGTTACAATAAGCCCTTGAATGCACTCCATACGAAAGTGCAACAACAGTTCAACTCGTCCCAATTTCTACCAACAAGTCTGTCTATGTCCATCTTCTGGAACTCACCCAAGTAGATCAATCCAAGTCTTCATTCACATCTTCTCTCTTCTGAGCTCTCTGAACTATTCGTGACTTTGATGAAGTTTGCAACACTTGGACCTCTCCCAAGTCTGCGATGGAAACATGTTGCACTTGTCCTCGGGCAAGTCTTCATGTCTCTCTTAAATCAACCCAACGCAACAACTCAGATATTGCAAAGAACTTTGGAATGAACATACTTGTTCATGACTTCTTTGGAATCTTCATGGTTTGAGTCTTCTTGTTGTCGCAAGTCAGCAATCGAAAAACTGCGATGTTCAAAATCTGTCTAAGTCACATTCCTCATGGCTGCATCCAACCGAGCCCATCTTCCATTTCTCCATCTGTTATCTTTGTACCCTGTAGTGCCTCAGCACTAGGACACCATGCACATCAATCGATCGTTAAGTATCTTGTTGTTAACTAACATCCATATGAAAGCTATGATTGTCAATCGCAACCCAACCGACCCAACTTTTCTTTGGTGGTGCACAACACGAAGTTGGCACGGTGGAAAATGTACTCAATTGTGATCCAAACCATGCGTTCAACTGAACCTTCCTTCTCCATATGTTATCTTCACGCCCTGTAATGTCTTTCCACTAGGACACCATGCACAAGTCTGTAGTGCACGACATGAAGTTGTCATGGTGGGAATTCATGCTCAGCTGTCTGCATTGTGACCAAACTTCATTCTGCCATCCAAGTCATGATAGTGACCCAGCTCACTGACTGCTCAAAACACTTTTGTGATCATTGTTAACTCTACGACGGTTCTTCCTCCGTCACCACATAATCACCTTCACAACCACCTATGCTCAACGCACCCAAACTGACCTTGCTCACTTGCTTGAGTTTCTGCACTCTATAACCATCTGTCACATAAGTGGTAGTGGTGAAGAGATTCACTGATCAATCTCTAACTTAGACCAAAATCGGATCTGATATCATCTGTCACAGAAGTGATAGTGGTGAAGAGTTTACCAAATCATCCACTAGAACCACTTCCACGGTTGTCTCTGATGTTTTCTCTAATACCATCTGTCACGGGCCTGGTGAGCCTGTAGAATCACCCAACACTCCCAGTCACCATGTGGCACTGCAATTGTTCCTTTATCGGTAAAACCATAATAACTTACTTGATTTAGACTACGCCTTACATCATTACAACTTTGTTTATTACTAATGTTATGTTTGTGTTATCTTATACTTAGTTGCGAAAGTAATGGAAACCATTCATACAAGTACAAACGAGACATATCTCTGGGCAGCCAAACCGGCCTAATACCCAAAGACATGTTAACACAAAAATGAAAAACAATGTGTCGAGCTAACCCTCGTGCCACACGAAGAAAGTTTACATACAGAGATTTCGCTAAGTAGAAGTTGTGAAATTCATACAATCGTTCAACAAGCTGCCTTCGTGCATCCTTCCTTCGTCATCACAGAATGAACCATGTCAGACTTCATCTCTGTGATACCTGCTTTTGTGTTTTGGTGCGTCTATCCCCTTGCTCGGTTCAGACTTTGCCTTCTTTCCATAGCTTGGAGCAACCCTTCCTTCCTTGGCACAGTTCGAATTGCCTTAACAACTTCCTTGAGAAAGACTTTCCCAGATCTGTGAAGGCTCCTCCTCAAGGCAGCCCAAGTTACCCTCAAGTGTCTACTTGGCTCCTTGGGGAAAGCTTGGCCCCCTCCTTGGTCACTTCCACAGACTCCTCAACCTGTGATTCTGAAGAAGTGTCTCCCACCTCCTTTCCTTAGTCGAATTCCCAAATGCCCATTTCCCACTTGGTTAAATAGTCACACGCCCTTTTATTGTGACACAACTCTTCCAACTGACACGTCCCTTCGATCGCAATAATACTCACACTTTTGGTTATTTGTTCGCTTTCACGGGTTCACACGACCAGTAGGGGGCACGCTCATCTTCCAAGGGCATGCTCTTCCCTAGTGGACGTCAACTTTTAGTTAAACGCACCCAACTTATGCCTTTGTCTTTTTGTTTGCACAACTGCATCACAAGCCATTCGTTGCACGTTTTGGGCGTTCATCTTTGCTTGGCCGACCTGTCTCATCGATGGGATGCCCAAATCTCCCATGGACACTCATCCTTGGTTTCGTATTCATCAAGCCATATCTTGTGCGTTTCATTGTGCGCGCATGCCTTCGATGCACCCAACTACACCAACCGTTTGTTTCTTTGATGAGGCACCCAAATCTTTGTGGGGTGTCCACCCAACCGGCTCTTTGGTCAAGTCACCAACCACCATCGCAAGTCCATCTTGGTGAAGTCGTACTTGGCACGGAGTAGCGCACCCAAGTAACCCAACTTCACTCATGATCACTCATGAAATAACTACATCTTGGTGAAGTCGTACTTGGCATGGAGTAGCGCGCCCAAGTAACCCAACTTCACTCATGATCACTCATGAAATAACTGAACATTCATTGACTCGTCGAAATTGCAAGTCTTAGCTTGTGGAGGGAGCCTGAGAGCTCCAATCTAAGACTGGAACGTTACAGCTTTGCATTCAATTCCAACCATCTACAGCTAATTCAAAATTTTGAATTCCTGCTCACCCTTACCTATGCAATCGAGATAAGGGTGGCCAGATTAATGCATTGTGGAAAGATATCATTGGAAAGCGATGCAAAAGAAATCGTGGTCTCTCCCAGTCCGAAATACTGGCAGCGACATGGGAGATTGAATCCTTATTCCACTATCGGACTTGATAAGTTCGAGAGCATCTATGTTGAGCTCTCTGCCAAAAGAGAATATATTGCACAGAATACTGGTGCGTTGGAGGCCATTGTGAGGTTCGTGTCTTTGGAGAAGGGATGGACTCTGGTTGTGCTTGGAGCCAGTGATCAGGAGGAAAACCAATGGCAGGGATGATGACGGAGTTTCGATCGTGGTACCTGTTGAGAATAATAATGACGAAACGGGTGTGGAATTGAGTAAGGATGAAGGGAGTTAGATTACTGGTGAGTGTGAGAGTATTTTTATTTCCTCGTTGGAGGAGAGGAGGCATAGCCTAGTCATGTCGTGGTCTAGGTTTCTCAAGAACACAACCTTAGGGGTTTTGGGGTGTATGCAGAGCTTCATGCTTGGCAGTGATTTTTGGAGACCCTAACACTACTCAGGAAGCGATTGCAGAGCAACAAGATGACAATAGAAAAATCCCACGAGCCGCAGATCTTACTGTGAGTGTGCTCGCCATCCCTCCTAGAGCTCATTGTGACCTAGTTGACTTCTTGGCTAGGGCTTCTGCCAGAGCTGTGAAGCCCAAAAACATCAATTCTGATTGCAAGAATCATCAGTCTAAAGTTGGAAAGTATAGAAGGGATGTGTTCATGGATAAACGACCCACCCGACTTGCAAGATCGGATAGCTTCTTCAAGTCGGCCATGGCTTCAATGCCAATCTGGGTGCAACTGTTATGATCCTCACTTTGTTATGCTTCATCTTCACATGTGGATGCTTGTATATATTCAGAATATTCAGAGAGGAAGAATAGAAATAATGATAGAAGGATGGTGGATCTTCAATCCAATCAGTACAGAAAGAAGGTTATGAGGGATGGATTCATAGAGCGAAAGCATAATTAATCGGTGCTTTCTAGATGCTAACTAAATCGTCTCACCATTGCTGCTGGATTTTGGTGATTCAGAGATTTCTAAACCTTTTGAAATTGATTGACAAAATTGCAACTTCCATATAAATCATCATAAAGCTCTTGGTTGGTGTGGAGGGATGTGAAGTCAAATAGGTAAAATGTTGTTGAAGGGATGGGTTCTCAAATCTATCCAAACTGTCAGAATGTAATCATTTCACCACCTCTACGTAAACGATGCATCAGTGGCCATGTTGACCCTTCAAGACTCGAGGTATAAGCACCAATTACTAATTTTGTCTTACATTGCTTAAACAGTGGTCGCCTTAACCTTTGATGGCAATGAGATACCATCACCGCCTTGATTAAATCCTTTAGAAGATCGAAGGGGAATTTTTTTTTGTTTAAATACCAAAAACGAATTGTAATCCTTAGCTATTGAAAGCATTTTTGAATCAAATTTGCTATTGTGCATTCAGAGGTATTGTCTTCATTTATATTTTGTTTTTTATTGAGTTTGTAAACTCATTTCATTCCTTGATCAAATTAGTTATATTGCTTTCAATTTGAGTAAACATAGTAAGTATTTGGTTTTACCGATTGCGAACTCGGTCCCATATTTATTTGGAGTTCTTTAGTCTCAAAACCCCAAAGCCGAAGTGGTGGGACCGAAGCTTATTCGCGTTTTTCTCAATTCGACACTTATAGTTTTGTTTTGTATCTGCGTTGGGTATTTGTAAATGCCGAACCCCGAATTCCAATAAGCTTTATTTCGCATTTGGGACATGCTTGTTAAATGTGTGCGGAGTTCTTTTGTTTTACCAAATGTTGAAACCTAAAGTGTTGGGCCCACAACTCGTTCGCATTTCGCGATTCGACAATCAGTGTTGTGTTTTGTTTTTTGTGTTCGGCGTTTGTAATCGTCGAAATCCGATCCACCATCAGCCTCTGTTTTCCACATTTGGTATCAAAGCAAGCTTTCCATCCTGCAATTGCTTAGTTCATTGGAGATTGTTCCTGTTAGTGCCAAGATTTTATCCTCTTGTTTTTCCTGCACATAATTTTTTCAAATTTTATATAAATGGTTGCATCTGGTAGTAGCTCTTCTCAGGTGCAGGTTCCTATCCTGAGTGAGAAGTCATATGACTCTTGGTATATTCGAATGAGGACAATTTTACATTCTCAGGATTTATGGACCTATGTTATTAATGGTTATGCTGAGCCAGTTGATGTAGCAGCAGAATTGGCTCTCTCTAAGGATGACCGTGTTTTGCTGAAGGAAAACAGGAAGAAGGATAACAAGGCTCTTGGATTAATCCAACAAGGATTAAATGAATCCATTTTTATGAATATTTCTAGTGTTTCATCTTCGAAGATGGCTTGGGACATTCTTGAAACCTATTATCAAGGTGTGTCCAAGGTGAAGACAGTCAAGTTGCGGAACTTGAGAAGGGATTTGGAAAATCTAAAGATGAAGGATAATGAAAGTGTTGATACTTTCATGACTCAAGTAATGAGTGTTGTGAACCAGCTTAGGCAGTATGGAGTTGATATTGAGAATAAGAGAGTTATTCAAAAAGTGTTGAAAAGTTTACCCAAGAAGTTTGAACCCGTTGTTGTACCCATAGAGGAATTTAAGGATTTAAGTCAAATGCAAATTGATGATTTAATTGGTTCTCTTGTTACTCATGAATCTAGGATATCTAGATATGAAGAAGGGTCGTTGGAGCATTCTTTCAAATCCCAACTGCATGTTACCATAGGCAGAGGCAGAGGCAGAGGAAGGTCTTATAATCGTGGAAGAGGAGGTCGATTTTTTGGTCAAAGGGACAACATAAATGAATGAGTGTCTGAGGAGAGGTTCCAATAGAATCCTCCTAATTTAAGAGGGAGCAGTAGCAAACCCTGGCAGCAAGAAAATCAGAGGTATGATAAATCTACAGTGAAATTCTATTACTGTAAGAAGTTTGGGCATTTTTCTAACAAATGTTGGAAGAAGTAGGAAGATGTTGGAAAACAATCTGCACATATCACAAATGAGTCAAAGAATGATCAAAAGCATGTGTTCTTGACTTGTAATGTCACCCAGGAAAGTGATAATGATATTTGTTTTTTTGGATAGTGGTTGTAGTAACCACATGACTGGTAATGAGAGTCTATTTTCTTACTGATACTAGTATTAATTCTAAAGTAAAACTGGGAAATGATTGTAAGGTTACAGTTAATGGTAAAGGTTTAGTTCCAGTTTACACTAAGAATAATCAGAGAATAAATATTTCCTTGGAATTGAAGTGAATCAATCTGATGATGGCATTTTCATTTGTAAAACTAAATATGCAAATGAAGTATTGAAAAGGTTTAGAATGATCAATTGTAAACCAGCTACAACACGAATGGCAACTGGTACCAAACTTAGCAAATATGATGAGGGATCATATGTTGATCCAACTCTGTATAAGAAATTGGTTGGAAGCCTTATGTATTTAACAACAACAAGACCTGATATTATGTTTGTTGTAAGTTTAATTTCTAGATTCATGGAGATTCCAAAGAGTACTCATTGGCAAGCAACAAAGAGGATTATGAGATACATTGTTGGAACAATTGATTTTGGTATCCGATACACAACAAGCTTGAACTTTGAGTTGATCGGATATACTGATAGTGATTTTGTAGGTTCCGTTAATGATAAGAAGAGAAGATCTGGTTATGTGTTCAACCTTGGATCTGGAGTAGTGACATTGGCATCAAGGAAACAACCCATAGTGACTTTATCTTCTATTGAGGCAGGATATGTTGCAACAATAGCAGTTGCATGTCAAGCTGTCTGGATGAGAAGAATCTTGAATGAATTGTTGCATGAGTAGAATGATGCAACCCAAATTGTCTGTGACAATAAATCTACTATCGCACTGTCAAATAATAATGTTTTTCACAAACAAAGTAAGCACATTGATACAAGGTATCATTTCATTCGAGAGCTGGTAAATGGTAAAGAAATTTATGTTTTGTTTTACATATATAAAGAACAATTTGCAGACATATTTACAAAACCTCTGGGAAATGAATTGTTTAAAATTCATAGAAGTAATATTGGGGTCTGTAAGCTGTAATGCATTGTTTACAACAAATTTTGTTTTACATATTTTAATTTGTTTTGCTCTAAAATGATTAAGAGGGAGTATGTCAGATTGTAATCATTTCACCGCCTCTATGTAAACGGTGCATCGATGGCTGTCTTGACCCTTCAAGACTCGTGGTTTAAGCACCGATCACTAATTTTGTCTTACATTGCTTAAATGATGCTTGCCTTAACCTTTGATGGCAACCAGATATCATCACCGCCTTGATTAAATCCTTAAAAGATCGGAGGGGCAATTTTTTGTGTTTAAATACCAGAAATGAATTGTAATCCTTAGTTCTTGAAAACATTTTTGAATCGAAATAGCTATTGTGCATTCCAAGGTATTGTTTTCGTTTATATATATATTTTTTATTAAGTTTGTAAACTCATTTCATTCCTTGATCGAATTAGTTATATTTCTTTCAATTTGAGTAAACACAGTAATTATTTGGTTTTACTAATTGCGAACCCGGTCCCACATTTAATTGGAGTTCTTTAGTCTCAAAACCCCGAACCCAAAGTGGTGGGCCCAAAGCTTATTCATGTTTTTTGCAATTCAGCACTTATTTTTTTGTTTTGTATCTGTCTTGGGTATTTGTAAATGTTGAACCCCGAATTCCAATAAGCCATATTTCACATTTGGGACTTGCTTGTTAAATGTGCATGGAGTTTTTTTGTTTTACCAAATGCCGAAACCCAAAGTGTTCGGCCCACAGCTCGTTCGGATTTCGTGATTCAACAATCAGCGTTGTGTTTTGTTTTTTGTGTTTGGCATTTGTAATCACCGAAATCCGATCCACGATCATCCTCTATTTTCCACACAAACTACAATTTTTTGTGTGAACTACAAATGAATATCTCGTGTTTCCCCTTCTACATTAAATTGTTTCATCAATGGAAATGACAAAAAGAGTAGCACTTGTTGACATGAAGAGGCAAGAATTTGATGCTACAAATTAAAAAGAATGAGCAATTAGTAGCATGTAAATTTGTTGTACATGAGGTAGTATGTGTCATATTAAGGACCATTGTTTGTCCATTTGCAAAAATTGTATTCTGACATTTTTAAATGGTGAATAAATGAGGTATTTATTTAATTATTTTTTGAGATGAAGAGGCAAGAATTTGATGCTACAAATTAAAAAGAATGAGCAATTAGTAGCCTGCAAATTAGTTGTACATGAGGTAGTACGTGCCATATTAAGGACCATTGTTTGTCCATTTGCAAAAATTGTATTCTGACATTTTTTAAATGGTGAATAAATGAGGTAAATATTTAATTATTTTTTTTTTATAAATTTTCTAAATAGATATTTTAATTTTTTTAAGATTAGATAATGATAAATAATTAAATATTTATTTTAATTATTTTAATTTAAAATAAAGATAAATATTTTTAGGAGTAAACATTTTTTAGAGTGTAAAATTTAAGTAAAAGTTTGCATTTTGAGAGACCTTGGTGCTTAATAGATTTATAGAGTTAAGATGGATCTAGGTTGGCTGGGATGATTACTTGTGAATTTTATATTTATTTTTTTTTTAAGTAAAAAAGTTGGAACCTATTGTATTAGCATAGACAAAATACATATCTGTAGGTGATGCTAGCTGTCCTGCCTGATCAGGAAACCAGGACAGCTGGGCATCCTTGTCCAAGTGTCACCAGATTTGCAGCATAAACAAAATTTGTCCAAGTTGTCTCTGCTACGTCCCGCCCGAAGGAAACCGGGACGAGCAGGCATAGTCATGAAACTGATACTTTCATCTAGAACTGTGAAACATTGGTAACTATCTGGCCTAAGGCGTAAACTAAAATAACAAAACCACAAGCAAAGTCTGGGATTACACATCAAATAACCTCTGAGCCTGGGTGAGTGTCGTCGACCACAGAGTGCTTCCATCTTGCCGGAAAGGAGTAAGCTCTCGCGCATGTCGGGCATTGCTTCTTGGGCGTGGCTCTCGAGTGCGCTGCAAAGAACATGTCGAGCCTTTGTTCTAGTCTCGCGATGCGGAAGACCTGGTCCTCTAACAGATTTCTCATCTTGAAGAGGAGATTGAGATAATCCCAGTCCATTGCAGGTGGCTGTTCCGGGCGATTGCTATCCACGAACTCCTCGCTTGTGGCCGCTTTTTCTCCCTGCGCATTGTGTCCCTCTACTTCTCTGGTGGGTTCGGGGGGAGCTTATTCTTCCACATAGCAGGGTGAGTATGACCGCTCGACACTTGCGCTGCGATGACTGCTCGTGCCGCCTGCTTGTTGTGTAGTGCCAACCGAGCCGAAATGCGAGCGTGGGTTCCAGTTTTCGGGCACAGTGAATAGGGTGTGCTGAGGTGGACTTTCTAAACCTCCCTCCGGGACCTCCTCCTCGAAGATTTCCATTGGGGCCGTCCTTGGCCTTTCCCGGCGTCTTCTGGCAGCCATTGCCATTGCCATTTCAAAATGCTCCTTTCGTTTGTGTCGCGACTCCATTGCATACCAAGCCACCCCCTGTCGCGATTTTCCTCTGATTCTTGGCATGTTGCAGACCCAATGTATGCTCCCAGGGCACTTAGTTAGAGTCGAATTGCTGGGTGTAGGCGAGGTGGCCAGGAGCAGCGACCACTCCAGTGAAATGAGAGAGAATTTGCTGTGGTGCTGGTGCGCCTGTGTAACGAGGGTGTTCGGGGGCAGTCTGCTGCCTGGACTTGCACCTCGCATAATGAACACGAAGATTGAAACCAAAGCTATAACCTCATCCATCACCTCCACCATTAAAACTTGTTGGTTAGTGCTGGTACCCGTCCCTTGCACGAGGGGTCTCGGCCTTTGAATGCACCTGCGTGTATGCATAGCTAGTTAATGGGCGAGGTGATGTGAGCCGGTGGATGCATTAACTCCGCATCCCGGCTCGCTCCCACATGGCTGCATTGCCCTCCATGTCACCCCATCCAGGGAATGGAGATCCCTGTTGGCCAGAGCTTGACACAAAGTGAGGATCTCTGAAGCTGGTGAGCCATGGCCATCCCAGCAGAAGCGTTCCTCACCCGTTTCAATTGCCTCATTTGCTAATCTATCTGCCACATTGTTTGCTTCTTGTTTCACATGGGAAGTGATGATGCTGAGATGCGATTGAAGGTGATTATTGAAGTCTGCTAGCAGGCCATAGAGTCTCCATCTTGGTGAGATCTTATCTGGGTTGCACCCATGGAGAATTTTCGTGACTAGCCTGATGATAATTTGTGAGTCTCCTTCTAGAATTATCCTGTAGTGACCTCTGTCGATAGCTGTTTGGAGTCCTCGCAGGAGTCCTGTTAGCTCGGCTACATTGTTGGTTGTTTCTCCAAGGAAGCCTGCTTCCAAGCCCAGGATTAACCCATCTGAGTTCCTGAGCACGACCCCATAACCCGCCGGTCCTGGGTTGCCTTTGGAGGCTCCATCAATGTTGACTTTGATAAAGCATGCAGGAGGGGGAGTCCAGTTAGTAGGACTGGTAGGTGGGCCCATGTTGCCTTTTGGCTTTGGTTGATTGCTTGTTATGGGCTGCCAATTTTGAATAATGCTAAGCTCCTCTGGGCTACACTTTTGATCTTCTTCTGTCTAGGCCTTGCTTCTGATTGTTTCTTTTATTAGGGATTTGACTTTCTCCCAAGTGGTTTCAGGTGGGGAGGATTGAGAGTGGAATATTCTCTTATTACGCTCCTTCCAAATTTTCCAGAGGGTGAATCCCGACAGCAACGTCCATATGTGGTTTAAAATGGGATTGTTGAAGGAGATGTTGTCCCAGTTCTCAATTGTGCCGTTGATGCTGCTCCAGCTCCTACTAGATTTGCACATTAGTTGCGCTCCATAGTCCCAGATCTTTTGGCTGTAATGACAACCGTTGAAGAGGTGTTCTTTGGTTTCCTCTTGTTGTAGGCAAAGTACGCAACAGGAGGGTCCTATAAGGCCTCTCTTTTGGAGGTTGTCCCAGGTCAAGGTTCTGTTGTGCACTAGTAGCCACAAGAATGTAGAGATCTTAGGCCAGAGGACAAGATTCCAGACTTTGCTCCAGATGTGTTCTTTTCTTGATTCCTGTTGGTTTCCTTGCGGCGAATAAGCTTCCTTAATAGTGAAAGTGCCAATCAGGGTGTACCCCCAACTCAGTATGTTTGATCCCTCTCTATGCAGTATTTTCCTGTTGGTGGCTTGAGCTTGCCAGCTCTGCAGGTTGATAGTTTCTGGGATCCCAAGCTCCTGATGTGAGAGTTTCCACTGGTGCCATCGCTGCTGCTGGGTTTGTCCAGCCCAAAGATCCTTGACCTTTAGAGGGGTGTTCTGATGTAGTGCCCTTTTGAGGTCGTTTAATTCTTCCATTGAGTCCAGTGGTTTCAACTGCTGCCAAGAGTCTTGCCAGAAGAGCGCATTGCCTCCATCTCTTAGTTCCCAGAAGGCATGATTCTGAACCAATGTGCGATTTTGCCAGGCCATATTCCAGATGTTGGAGCCTTGTATGTGATTGTTATGTCGGATTAGCTGATCTTCCGAAGTGTGGGGGGCATATTTGCGCTGCCACAGTTGTGCCCATGCTGCTGAAGGATTTTTCAGCCATCTCCACCAGATTTTAGCTCCCATCACTTGATTCAGTTTGCCAGGGTCGCGGAGCCCCAATCCACCTTAACTCTTTGGCGTGCAGATCCTGTCCCAGTTAACTAGAGCCCATTTCTTGTTGGGTTGAAGGCCTTGCCAGAGAAAATTTCTCTGCAGGGTTCTAATGGATTTTATGACTTTCTTGGGAGCCGCCAGAGTGGTGAAGAGATAGGTGGGTAAGGCTTGCAGGACTGACTTGAGGAGGACCAATCTGGAAGCTATATTGAGGGGTCTAAGGGTCCAGTTGTGCAGTCTGTTGGAGATGGAAAGGAGGAGGTTGTCCCAGGAGATGGAAGAAGTCGCTGCTCCTATTAGTGGCACTCCAAGATAGTTGGACGGAAGGGAGCTCCTGGGTATCCCCAGAAGTCTGGATATATGTCTCTGGACAGGGGCCGGAGTATTGAAGAAGTAAAGTTTGGATTTGTCAAGATTGAGTGTCATGCCGGAGGCCTCAGTGAAGTCGGAGAGGATGGAGTTTAGCTTGGTAGCCTCCTGAACAAAGGGAGAGTTTAGGAGGAGGGTATCATCCACGAATTGACTGTGTGACGGTGCAGGCTGAATGTTGTGCAGAGGAAGGCCTTTGAGGGATCCTTCGCTGACTGCTGCTTTGATGTAACGGCCCAAGCCTTCCTCTAGAAGTACAAAGAGAAAAGGGGATAGAGGATCCCCCTGACGGATTCCTATGGAAGGCGAGAAGGGTTTGGAAGGTACACCATTGACTAGAATGGAAAAGAAGGTTGAAGAGATGAGATTTAAGATCCAACTTACCTAGCCTTGATCAAAGCCAAAGGATTCGAGGATTGCTCTGATGTATTGCCAACTTGCTCGATCGAAATATTTTGAAAGGTAAAGTCTAATGAGCATACCTGGAGTTCTGGAAGTCTTGAGGGAGTGTATGATCTCATGGGCCAAGATGACGTTGTCCATAATTTTTCGTCCTTCAACATAGCTGGACTGCTCCTTGGAGATGATGAAGGGCAGGATGGGCTTGAGTCTAGTGGCAATGACCTTCATTATGATTTTATAGATAACGTTGCAAAGGGCTATAGGCCTGAAGTGTTTGGGATTGGTGACTCACTCTTCTTTTGGAATAAGAGTGAGGAAGGTGGCATTGAGAGCTGGCAATACCAGACTCGAAGCTCGTGACTCCTCCACAACTTTCCACACTTCCTGCCTGATCAGATCCCAGCAATGATGGAAGAAATCCGTGGTGAACCCATCCGGGCCTGGGGCTTCGCCTGTGGGCATAGCCTTGACTGCTTGGTCGACCTCTTCCTGGGTAATGGTTCTGGTTAGGGCCGCATTCTGCTCCGGGGTTACTAGTGCTGGTATGTGTTCCGTTACCCTTTTGATTGCTTCCGTTCTGTTTGTCATTGGTTCCTTTAGGAGGTCTTGGTAGTATCTGAGCAGTTCCTCCTCAATTTTTTGATGTTCCATGATGTGATTACCTTGGCTGTCCTCTAGGTGGGTAATCTTGTTGATGTGTCGCCTGTGCATCATGGCTTTGTGGAAAAACTTTGTGTTTTTTTCCCCTTCTTTAAGCCATTGCACTCTTGATTTTTGCTTCCATAAGATTTCCTCCTGCTTCTTTCGCTCCTCTAATTGTGCCTGAAGCTGTTCCTCTTCCTGCATGAGTTCTGCAGTTCTAGATCCAGAGATGAAGATTTCTTGAATCTCTTCTAGCCTACTTTCTATGGTTTGTATGCTTTGTAGTATGTTGCCAAAGCTATTTTTATTCCATTGCTTTAGCTTCTGCTTGAAGTTTTTTAATCGTTGTTGAAACTTGTACATGAAGGAGCCATGTTCTATTGCCACTTGTGCCCACCAAGATTTGGCTAGTCGTTTGAAGTCCGGGTGTGATAACCAAAAAATTTCGAAACAGAAAGGCTTGTATCTGGGAGGCTCCCCCATAGCTATTTGTAAAGCTAGGGGCCAGTGATCTGAACCTGCTTTTGGTAGGATCAGACTCTCCAATTGTGAGCCAGATTCCATGAGTTCTTCCGTTACCAGAAAGCGATCTAGTCAACAAGCAATGTGCTGATTGCCTGATCTACGATTAGACCAAGTGAAGATGCCGTTGCTGTTTTCTATGTCTATTAAATTTAGATGATCAATGAGAGATTTGAACTTACCACTGTCTTGTTCGAGTCTTTTGATACCGCCAGATTTTTTCTCTAGTGTCAGGGTCATGTTGAAGTCACCTCCTATGATCCAATTTGGGGTGGTTGTCAGGGTCTTGATCAACTCGAGCCTCTCCATGAATTTGTCTTTGTCCTGGCTCCCTTGAGGGCTGTAGACATTTGTGATGGCACCTTCCTGGTTCGTGCCCATGACCGTGAAATGAGTAGTTATTGTGCCTGTTGTTGTAAAGGGTTTGCTGATAGTCACATTGTAAGGATTCCATAGGATGGCAAGGCCCCCAGAGGCCCCTATGGAGTCTGTTGTTATGGAGGTGCATTCTCACCATATGCGCTGAAAGATTGTTTCCACCTCTGCTCCCCTGCATTTGGTTTCTTGGAGCAGCAGTATGTCTGGTTTCTCTGCTGTGATGCAGTCTCGAAGGATCCGTTGCTTGGATCTCCCATTTAGTCCTCTTATATTCCAGGTAATGACCTTCATCATTAAGAAGGGTGTGATGAGTGGAGGTATCCCTCCGAGAGCTTGTGTATCTGTCCAGAGTTTATCATGAGGTTTCCTGCTTCCTTGATCAGTTGGTGCGTTGTTTTCCTACCTCTTCTCTTGTTTTCACGTAGGACTTTCTTGGAGCTAGAGTTCTGTTCCATTGCTATGCCCAGACGAGTTGTGGACCCTGCTGAGGAGTTGAGAAAAGCCTTGTGTACCTTGCGTAGTTGTTCTTCTGGGAGGGTCTGCAGGTTCTTCTGATTTAGAGCCTCCTCCAGCTTTTCCAGATCTATTCCTGCCAGCTCGCGATCGTCCAGCAGCATCGGGGTGTCCCCATCGCCCTCTCCTTTCTCCTCCAGGTGAGTTTCATCATTTAGAGGGGAAGGGTTGGGCTGTGTACCTTTCATTTGCGGCTGTTGGGGATTTTTGTGCGGATCCTGCACCTCCTCCTCTTCTGGTAGTTGTTCTAGAATCTCGTAAGAGTTCCTGGTGGCTATATTTTGCTTGGGATCCGTGGTTGGCTTCTTTGGTGGATTTCTCCTTTTCGATGTGACTGTGGTGAAGTCGTCTTTCTGCATGGTATCGTTTGCTTTTGTGGCTTGCTTGATGAGAGGGCAGTCTCGGTAGAGGTGTCCATGTTCATGGCATCTTCTGCATCTGAATGGTATGTGTTCAAAGTCCAGAGTTTGTTGCCAATCCTCGGCCTAGTACTCAAGGGTTACCGCACCAGGGAGTGCTTTGGATATGTTCATATACACACAGATCCTGGCGTATGAGGTGTATTTCCATTGTTTTGTGGCCTCTGACGCCCTTACATACTGCCCCAAGGTGTTTCCTATGCCCCTTAGGATCTCTTCCAACCAGAACTCTTGTGGCAGGGAGTACAGACATATCCAGACCGGGGCCATGGTGAAATCCTCTTTGTCCGGGCTGAATCTTTCCGTCCAGAAGCGGAGAAACAGCCCTGCTGAGTTAAAGAAATATGGCCCGTTTTCGAAGATTCTGTCTTTTTCCTCCAAGTTGTATAAAATGATTGTGAAGAAACCCTTGGAGCTGAGTTGAAGCTCGTAATCCCCCTTGGGGTTCCACCAGTGCTTTATCCATTTGTTAAGATATCTTTCTGTCGGCCATAGCCCTAGAAATTTGCTAATCAGTGCGTGCTCCCTCATGAATTGTGTGTGCTCTCCCACCCGGGTTGAGATGATAAGATATCTTGGCGGCTTCTCCATTTGCAGGATGCATTTGCCCGGTTCCCAGCTTCGTGGTTTCTTCGGTTGAGAGGTTCCTGCGTCTGTTTCCATGTCCGTTTTAAGGCCTTGCTCCCTGGCTAGGATCTACTCTCTGAACTGCGGCGGCTGCTTGAAGGTGGGCCATATTACTCTGGTTCCCGGCCTTTCGTTAGATGCAACATTGCGGTATGAGGGGGGTTGCCCCCCCTCCTCTGCGCCCATACTCTTGTGGCAATGGGAGCCGAAGGTTGAGGACAGGCGCTGGTAGGTGTTCTCACTGGTGTTCTTTGGGTGATGATCGACCTCCTATCTTATGTGGGTCTCGGGTTTCTGCAGAGCCTCCATTTCTCTCACAATTACCGATTTGCTGACGATATTACCAGGTTGTACAAGTTTGACAACTTTGGGTCATCATCTTTTTCATCAGTTTTTGTTTCTCATAGTGATGACTTGAGCAAACTTTGGCATGAGCGGTTTGGTCCACTTGTGAATTTTATATGATCATCACTATGTAATGTAATTTTAAATGATGATCATTATGTATATTTTTTATGTAAACTTTGTTACTTTGAAATTTATTATCATTTATAATGTAGAGAGTATGATCAAGAAGACCACTTCAAAAATTACATGATAAATAAAATGAATAATGATAAACCAACCATATTAAATGATGAAGAAGGTGTATAGTAAGGAAATTATATATTTTAGATGATCATCATTATGTATATGCATATGTTTTATATAAACTTTGATCATTTGAAGTTTACTAAGTATCATCTATAAACTAAAGAATATGATGAAGAAGGTCACTTCAAAAGCTAAATATTTAAATTATGATGAATAAAGTGAATAGTAATAACTTAACAATGTTGAATGATGAATAAAGTAAATAGTGAGAAAATAATATAATGTCTAAAGTAAATAATTGATATATTACACAATGATTTTCTCAATCTAACTTCTTTAGATTTTTATATAGCCACACCTGTTTAATTTCCCATATTTTCATATCAATAGTATGAGAAAGGGGTTGAAATTGAAGGCCATTTA
>SNQJ01S0032913.1:52446-65454 GCA_010110895.2 Picea sitchensis
TCCCACTCATGAAATTGGAAAAATGTGGCCAATTTAAAGAATAGTTATACATAATGAGGAAATATCAACAAATGGGAACTCTAGCACCCAAGAGTATACCTAGGATTCTAGGAGACTGCCCCAACCTTTGGATTTTGACTTTATTGGATTGGAATTTTGAGTTTATGTGACCTTTTGCTATATATTGTTAGGAAACCTAGGCCAACTAAACTTGGAGAAGTGGGACTTATATGACCTCCTGGTTCAGTTAGAGATGTTGGCATAATGTGACATTTTGCTTGGTGATTGTAGTTCTATCAACACGTGTTTTGAATCTTATGTGAGTCTTCTCCTTTAATTATTTTTCTGTGGTCACTATCTTAGACCATGTAATTGATTAGCTATTCACTCCATCAATACTAATTTTTTTATGGGGCATAATGAATTCCCTACAATTCTATCCAATCAAATGTTTCAAAATAATGAAAGACTTTATGAACATTGTTCAATCTATACAATATAACAAAATCAATACAATGAACAACTTATTTTATTAAGATACAAAAATCAATTTTAAATTTAAACTACTAATGAATATATAATATAGATATTTTCAAACTCAAATTCCAAATACCAAATTCTTTTATTTCATATTTTTTTATTCTCTTCAATTTTACATGATCACGATCTCACACTATCTAATTGATTATTTATACTTTAAATTATTAAATTATATTCCTTTATCCACCATAATAATTTCCTTGATGTAATATATTATTTCAAAATAGCAACTAAATATTTTTCATGTAACCTTTATCCACTATATAAACACACAGAAATCAATGCATGCAATAATTATCCATTGTATCCCTGAAACACCAGTGAAATGCCTCCTCCAAGGGCCAGGGACACCACGTGGAGGGGTGGTGAACACCCCAATGCCACACATTGATCATTAACTCATCTCGACACCGTGTCTAGTCATAACCGCGTTTGGCAGGCGATTACGATCCTCCATGGTCACTCCCCACACGGGCCTGAATTCGAGGATGTAGGCTGAACGCAAGGGAATTCAAAGCACAGTAAATTCACTGGTACACTAACTTGAGGACTGAGCAATATGAGGAAGGGAGACAACCGAAGTATGCAAACAAGCTTGTTTTTTCTATAGCTCGACAATTTCGTGGTCCAGTTTCACAATCACGGGGACTTGATGCTCAGCTAGCGCTGGACGAGTAGTTGGCTTGAGAGGTGACTTGCACTTATCGATATATTGGCGCTCTTAGTTGCAAATCTTGCACCTAAGGCTTCGAGAAAACATAGGCGATAGATGAGGAAATATGGACAGGTCGAGGACTAGTTGAAGATGAAGAACTTTGTGTCCTCTCCAACCGCTTCCTCGTGCTCAACAAGAAGTGGTCATGGCAGGTAGAAGCTATGTTATTCACACCACTCTAGAATCGTGCTTCTTTAGTTGCACTCATGATGCTTCTATGTTGGACCTATCTTTTGATCAAAGCAGGTGCATGCAGGATTGATCATCTCATTGTGTTGTACTATTGAACGTTTTTCCATCATCATTTTGTATGGTGTGGAGACTCCATTTTGTCTCATTTTCCTAGCTCATGGTTTCCTAGCATATATGTTTTTTTTCGAGGTTACAAAGTCCATCACTATTATTGAAATATATCATTATTGACACGATTTTTTTTCCAGGTTACAAAGCTCAAAAAAACCCCCAAGTATTTCTCCTCATTTTGAGGATGGTAACTAGGGTAATCCGTATCGTTTAGCAAAAAGGATTGAAGCCATTACAACAATATAATCATTATGAGCTCAACATGTCACTTACTAGAATTGAATTCAAGTGGTAAGGATAACAATCATTCCTCCCAACCACGTGAGCTAAACCCAATTACCAACTATTGGATGCTTAACCTCCATTTCAACCATTTTCCACCACCATATGGCCTCTAACGCACCAGAAATTGCAAACTCAAAATGCTCTCAGACATCGCAAATAATATCCACAAAAGCTGTATACTCTACCAAAAAGCCAATTTTGACTGTTTCTAGGCTATATTTGCTAAAATGGGAAGTTGGTTATATGTGGACCATCTAAATACTAATTTCTATTGTTAACCTTGATTTGGTAATCTTTAATAGTTGTTTGAAGACTATGTCAAGGGGGTTTAACCTTTATTTTCCCTATAAATAAATCCTTCAAGTCACTCCATCTAAATCCATCCACACTCGTATTAAGGTTATGTTTTTTAAATTTCACCAGATTCTTAAGGACCTTTTCCTCTTGAGGGAGCTTCTTATCTAGGTAACTTGCTCACACACCAAGGAGGGGATTATACATACACCAAGGAAAGGTTTTGGAATCTATTTCCTTCTTTAAGATCACTTCACATGTGTCATCTTGGTCTTATATGTTTGGTAATGGAATTATTCTTTCATTCTTTCTAAATTTTTCTTGATGTTATTACTTTCCTTTCATGTGTTCTTCCATTTATTTCATGAATAATGTAATTTTGGGAATCATAGATGTAGCTTAGCTCTTAAAACCTTTATTACTCATTCTTGATTCACAACCATGAAGTTAGAGTTTTTTGTACACCTTTGTCACAAATTGCACACAATAATTTCTTTTTGAGCTAATCGTTTCTCACATGTTGGACTTCATCTCATCCTGACATCATGATGAATCGTACACATTGATAGTTGCAATGTTCTAGATCAAGTTTAAGACCCCTTAGCATGTATTACTTTCATCATTATTTGGATCCCTCAAGTGGAAGTCACCCTTTAGTTGGCCCCTTGCATGGTTTGATCCCACATGCTAGTCTAACTCCTTTTCTTTTTTGTAGTTCTCCACCCCCTGGGTGCCATTAGTTCCTGACATGTGTTCAAATGGAACCAACATTCATTTTTCTAATGTATTCAAACAAGGCCCCTATTACCGCGAACTCATATTGTACTATGCTTTGACATGTTTCACGAGCATAAGACTTTCCCACCTCATTGAAAAGAGATTACATGTATTTTTTTCACCTCATTCTTGTTTATTTTCTAGGTGGTCTTCTAATTCAGATGGATGTCAGTGGCCTCCCACCTATTCCAACTGGCTCATTTTGGAAATTTTCCAGTTCGATAGTTTTTTTCCTAGTTTTTGGGTCCTTGACTTTCGACACCACATGCAACATGTGTAGTCCTTAGATAGACCTTTCCAATGGGTTATCGTGTGCCTAAAACATAGATCGTATGCGAAAATTACGACCCCGGGAAGTTGATGTACTAACTTACCCAAACATGGCCCACATAACTTTTGGTGTTTCACCTCCTAGGGTTAGGTTTTTGGATGTCTAGGGTTTTTGACATTCTTGTTTATTGTAAAAGGGCCTTGAGAGCCTCATTGTAATCATCTTCTTGCGAATGAGCGCAGTCGTCACATCTCTTCTCAGAGATAAGTCACCACCATTCTAACAAGTTTGTTTTCCGCTGCATTTTATAGTTTCAACTTATTTCCTTATTAAATAGAAACCAAATTTTATTGTATATATGTTATTCTATGTTAAGAATCTTTTGATAATAATCTATGTTCATTTTGTTCTGCTCATAAAATCTGGATCATCTTCATTGCCTCATCTTTAGAAATCCCATCACATGTATTTGTGACACCTCACTATTGTTTATTTTCTAGTTGGTCTTCATTGCCTCATCTTGAGAAATCCCATTACATATATTTGTGTCACCTCACTCTTGTTTATTTCCTAGGTAGTCTTCATTGCCTCATCTTGAGAAATCTCATTACATGTATTTATGTCACTTCACTCTTGTTTGTTTTCTAGGTGGTCTTGATTTCTCAATCTTAAGAAATCTGGTTACTTGTATTTCCATCACCTCACTCTTGTTTATTTTCTAAGTGGTCTTCTTTCCCTCATCTTTGGAAATCGCCCTCCTATAGTGAGGGACACAAATGTCTATCTTAAACCTATAGATATGTTTACGTTGTTTATCTTGAACTTATATAGATGTTTACATTGTTTAATGTAATAAGAATGTATGATATAATAATGTCACCATGATTCAAATCTTTCCATGTAGAAGATAAAACAAAAGGGTATAGGGCTTGTCCCATGGAACCTTATTACAAGTAAAAAGAATTGTAAAGTTGTTTTTAAGTAATTGATTTTTACTAATTAACTATCTTGAGTATATTAATTAGTTATTTTGAATATTTTAAAGTTTGTGCTATATAATATTCTTATTTTTTATCAATTAGTTATTAAGTTTATTTTGAGTATTTCAATATTATTGATGTATGTTGTTGAGTAGTCAATTCTAAATGCTATAAAATGGTTCACTAGCCTTCATGTCATCTTCTTAAGTTTTAGGAATACAAATGCAAATTGTTAAAAGCTAATTTTTAGAAACTTTATAAGAATGGATGATTATTCTTATTTTTTACCAATTAGTTATTGCATTTATTTTGAGTATTTCAATATTATTAATGTATGTTGTTGACTAGTCAATTCATGTCATCTTTAAGTTTGACTAAGAATACAAACACACATTATTAAAAGCTATAAAATGGTTCACTAGCCTTCATGTCATCTTCTTAAATTTAAAACCCGAATTATTAAAAGCTATTTGTAATAATTTGTAGAAACTTTATAAGAATGGATAGTTTATAAGAAGTGATATATAAGCTTTTTATATATTAGTCTAAATGTTTCAATCCATATATAAGTAATTTTTAAACAACAACATGTTTAGTAATTCTTAAACAACAAAATGTTTCAATCCATATAAGTAATTCTTAAACAACAAAATGTTTCAATTCATATATAAGTAATTCTTAAACAACAAAATGTTTGAATCCGTATAAGTAATTCTTAAACAACAAAATGTTAAAGTTAATTTAATTTATTTTAGAGTGAATATTTATATATTTATTATATTTTAATGTTATTGAATAAATTTATTGTATATTAAAATAACTTAACATTAATGTGTACAGTTAATAACAATTTAAATATTTTTTATATACTTAATAAAAATATACACTAAATTTTTATTTTTATTTCTAAATTAATACTAAAGAATGAATACTTTACATAACAAAATAAGCTCTAAAATGTATTAATGTTTAAAGAATGTTTTTCATGTTATCTTCTCAAGTTTGATTTGGACTACAAACACACAAGTACTGAAAATTACAGACAATGTTAAAAGTTAATTTGTAGAATTTTTATATAAAAAATTGTATAAATAATATAATTTTTAAATAATAAAATATTAATTAATTTTTTTTTATATTATTAATTAATAATTTATAATAATTAAAAAAATATTATTAATCAATTATTTTTATAAAAAAAAATGAAATAATATATATATTTTATTTAGAAATTTTGAATCATGCAAAATCACACTAAAACTTTGATATCTGAACTATTAAAAAGATTTTTTGTATTTGAATATTTTAGTGTTCATGCTAATCATTAATAACAAATTTAGGTATTCTATGTTTAAACAATGAACCTTTGCATTACAAATATTGAAAGGGATTACAAATATTAAAAGGTAAACATGCGCTAAATTCATCATCCTTTTAGATGACTCAGACTTTTGAAATTATGATATCTGGAGTCATTTTAAGGTAAGATAGATGTACGAGGTATTATATAAAGTGTTCTAGTGGTTGCAACTTTTCTAATCTATGAATGAACATTCCATTATAATCTAACTATTAAAATCCAAACCCAACACAAGAGGGATAAGAGAGAATCACATTTTTTTTTAAACCATGGGAATATGTTTGATCTTGGCTAGGCCTGAGATCAAGCGTAATTGCAATAACTTGAGATCAAGCCTACTTGCAATAACTTGCTACTTAACCATGAGACTAGGTTTGATCTTGGTTAGGCCTGAGATCAAGCCTACTTTCAATAGCTTGTGACTTAGCAAGGGCCAAGGTATCCCGAAGCCCACCGGAATGGACATCTATCCTTCCAACCTTATTACAAGGGGTCAACATATCCACTTTGAGTGAATTGAATCTGAGTAGGGAGGATAGAAAACATGCTACCCAACCAGGGACAAGAGAGAGTCACATGTTACAAAATATCCTTTACAAACTTATAAAAGCAAAAGACTGAATATGGTGGTCCATTGAGAATATCTACATCAAGAGGTTTTGTATTTTTGGCATTTTCACTGACCTCAATGAAAGATTATATACTAAAAACAATCAATAATATGAAAAATCTATCAGGTAGAAAAAAAAGAAACATCACTGTTGAATTTGACACAACAATATTACTGATTTAGAGCCACTATTTGGAGGAACTAAAGTTGAATAAACAATTATGTAAACTAAGTATTCGTCACAACTAATCAAATAAAATTAAAAATCCACACAGGCTAATCTCGCATGCTATGCCATAAAGCCAACATGTTAGTTGTTGAATAGTAGATATACTTATATGTCGGCCAACCAAACTTAACAATTTCCAAAAAAATATAACAAATGTTCTCATACAGACCATAACTTAAACCAGCTCCACATTGAGCATAAATATGTAGCAATAATAAGACATCATTGGGCATGCTCTCTTTTGACGTCTGTTGGAGCCACCTTTGTTTTTTCTAGCCTGTCTCGAATTTCATCATGTCTTAATGCTCGAAATCGAAAGATGGCTTTCGTATTTTACATCTGTGGTTTCCAAATCTCTGAAGTCTTATCACGCAAGCAGCAATAATTACTGTACTCTCGAGGTGAGTTCTACTTTTCGTCAAAAATTTCCCCCCTTTGTTCTACCTCGGGATTTCGTATGTTGGATGCTATGCATCACGTAGTTCACAAGTCCCGAGCAACGAAACGGAGAAATCGCTTTAAAATTTTACCCACGGCAGTAACGGGAGTAAAATTTTCCTAAATCACAATTAAACATCATCGGGTTTTTGCATCTCGACGTTCACTAAATCCAAAAGTCTTATTGTCGTAACCCCGATAGCCGAAACCATGAAGCCCTTATTTTAGTAACCCGTGTCAAGGTTAAAGGTAAAAGCTAAGCCATGGTTAAGTTTTGTCAGAAATTCGCCACTCGGCGTGTTCTCTTTTAAAAAGCTACACTGTCTAAACCCCAAGTCGCTAAGTCATGATAAAGATATGAACAAAATTAATTAAACACTTAATCCGAGTTTATGCTCCCTTTTAATTAAAGTGTATCATCACGATCTCGCGGTTTTGCTGCTCGGCATGCAAACTTCCCGGAAACTATACCTTCGAAGTTCCGAGTCACGATATGGTGATATAAATAATTACGTAATTAATTAAGCACCTGATCACAATTACGTTTTTATTAACCAAAGTCAGTCATCAAAATTTCGGGGGTTAGAGGTTCAAAGGGTTAAAGAAAAAATTCCCGATACAACGAATACCGAAAGATTAATTAACTTTGGTAAAATCAGATTAATTAAGCTAAATCAATATCTTTCGTGTTTTGATGCCTGCACAGTTTACGAGGCAGTCTTAATTCTTCCTTACGCCAATTGACATTTCGAACCACCAAAATTTATGGCATTAATTAGAAATAAGGCGAATCGACAATTAAAGATTTGGGTTTTTATTGCTAAATTTATTTCTAAACGTGATTTGACCGATCTGTTCTTAAAAAGTACTGAGTTTTCGAATATATAGAGTTGTTATTCATTATAACAAATTCATTTATATAATACGCAGAGCATACTTTCTCAGCAAGCTAACTTCTATATGTATACATATTTTTATCGCAGAAGAGCTAAAGCAGGATTTCCCGTCATGGCCCCGCGAAAAGCATCTAAAGCCAGCGTTGAGGTTGCAAGACAAGGTTCGGACAACGTCGCTGATACTTCACCTCAAAGTGTCGACTCTATCCCGAACTGGTCGTTCGTTTCCGATGTTTTGCAGGCCGAATAAGTGGATTATTCTGATGATTCCAGCGACAATGAAAAAGATGTCATAACCACTAAATATAAGATCGTCATTCAATCGGGAATGCATAAAGTAGCGGCCAGGCCATGACAACTCCCCTACTATGATATGGTCCGATGGGCATTAGACCATGTGGACATACCAACCAGAACCATCATCAATGAGCAGAAGGTCACCATCGGGACTTTCAGACCTGAACATCTGCAAGCTATGTACAAGTTACACACAGCGTCCGACCTTACATATGATACCGAATTCTTGGAAGAGTTCAAACAAAAGGAATGTGTGTAGTATGACAAGACTATGTCTAGCTTAATAAGAGATTAGGTTTCACACCCTGCGAAGTTCAGGGCAGACAGTAATGGTATATATTCAATAGCTTCCTTGGAACCACAGTTCAAGTATGTAGCTATGATGACATGCAGATTATACGGGAGAGAGGACACCTCACATTTCTTTCTTCAATGGATGCCTATAATACATTGAGTCGCCGAAGGATGTTCCTTCAACTGGGCGAAAATGTTGTTTGATAGCTTGACCAGTCGAGTTACAGAGTATCGGACACAGAAAGAGAGACAAAAGATTTCTTCATTTTTTATGTCTGCATACATTATGGACGTCGTGTGCTTTATAACATCATTTCCTTTAATGAACTGGAGTTGGACCCCAATAGAGGTTGAGCCCATCCACGTCTATCATTCAAAATTGTGGGAAAACAAAGCGACAGATTTCATATATGAAATCTTCAACTGGGTGATGGTACCTCTACATGTCATTATTTTTGGCCACTCGCCACCCAGGATCTCGGACAATATAGTGATGAATTTGAGTAGTATAGCTAACTGGTATGTAGAAGTTGAATTCTCGTATCTCAAAGTTTTCGGGGCTTCTGTTCCCCTTCATGCATTGCCATTATTTATCCCCGACAAGATGGCTTGTCGTGAAGTTGCTAGACAAACAATAATCGGTGGCATAAGCAAGGAGCTTAAGGGATACTCAAAGAAGGTATGGCCAACTTTTCCTGTTCATTTAAATTCATATTCTTTTCTATATTTCGGGCATGCTAAAGCTGAGGCAACAACCCTGGAAGACCTAAAATTGGTCCTTATTGAATTCAAGAAGCACGATCCGCAAAGGGTCGTGAGTAATCATTTGGCCAGTTGCAGACTCAAGAGATTTGAACACAAAAATTCACCCTCAGATGACATTTTCTGAGGTGCAAGATCTTGTGCCGATATTTTAGCTCGAATACAAACCTTAGCACCTGAAGAAAGGGCCGATGTTCTAAAGTTCCAAGAACATCGACGCAGTTGTCTTCCTGCAGTATTACAGGGTGAGAATCTGAGTACAATAGAGGCGAAACAAAAAGATGATGAAGGCTCCAAAGATGCGACACCCAGTCAAGAAAAACACCAGGATGGGGAAGAGCAAACTAAGAGTCTGAAAGTAGAGATAAAGACTTCTGACCCACCGAGAAATAAGACTTCAGTTACTACCTTGGGGCAATCAGCCAAGCAAATCGGAGACCCCATCACATCCATTACTCCCTTGCAGTCAACTCAGGGAAATATTGATGCAGGGTGGATTTTAAATGAAGAATTGAGGCCTATAAGGGTGGAAGAGCTCCCTCCAAATGAGTTCTTCTTTGATAATAAAAGAAAGGCTATAGTAAAGAGAGAATTCTATCAGCAAGGGGAATCGACAACCAAGAAATACAAAGTATTGACTGATGGGAAAGATAAGAGGAATGAAAAATTCGTGACGAAAATAGTTGGGACATTAGGAGCATATTCCATGGAGAATCAATTCTCAGTCGGGGTTTTGAAAAACTAGCTGAAAAGAAAAAATCGCCTCATCAAAATCCTAGAAGCCAGACTACCCACCGCAGAGGAGGTTTCCAAGAACCAGATGAGTGTAGGGATAGAACAAGCAAGGTTGACCGATAAAGGTGAGATAGAGCTGCTCAAGACTAAGCTCGAACAAGTAGAGCTGGTGGTTCAGAATGATCAGATACAAGCATGTCAGCAAAAAGACTTGATCGAACAGCTACAGGCCAGTGTGGAAATTGTCGAAAGTAAAGTTATAAATATCGAGATGTTCCAGTCCCAGGCGATGAAGATTCGGAGCAGAGTTTCTGCGGCCTAGTGAAATTTACTCACCAAGGTAGAGGCGATTTGGGACAACTTCTTGCTTGTTAATCAAGTTTCAAAAAATTTATCTGTTAGAGAAAGAGAAGCTGGAGCAGCTCGGGTTGCCTTTCAAGAGGCTATGATAGCTACAAACAACAGGGAATCGGGAAGTACTCCTAGGTTTACCATTTTGAAGCAAACCAGAGGAAATATTCTATTAAAAGAATGGGAACACAACATCTCAGAAGGTAAGCTGCAAGCCAAGAGGGTAACAAAATCCTTAGAAGAGGCTTTCAGTTCTATAGATGGTAATCTGCTAGGCATTGATAGCGGAGGTAATGCCGAGGCATTGATTCAAATGAATATGGCGAAAATATCACTTGATTTAAAAGAAAAAGAGGAAAGAGATTCGGCTGAGATCTCACAGGTGACTATGGCAGACATAGTCCAAATTGATAAATGTATGATTAAACCAAGTGTGCAATTGTGCGCTATCGACATCATAGACAGACAGTTGGAAGACAAGTTGCCGCAATTAGCCCGAGATTGTTACTCTTTTGAAGCCAATTGTCAAGCAGAACCATCAAGGTTGATATCTCGGTTGGTGGAAAAGTTTGTCACTTGTACCGAGCATGCGCGAGGACAAACTTCAGGCACCAAATAAAGACACAGAGAAAGAAATGGAACCATTGCTCTCCTCCTTATCATAACTGAAAATTTTGCAACGATTGAGATTCCATCTTATTGTAAAACTGTATAAATATACCATAGAAAGAAAGAAAAGAGGCTGGACCTTTTTGTGTCGATTGTAACAGAGGTTTTACATTTTGAGAGTTAATATAAAGCAAATCTGAAGATTCTCAATTCCGTCACGACTGTGTTATGAGTTTGTTTTCTTGTATCTCATATTTCGTTCCATTTCATATTTGTATTGATGAATGCTTCGCTATAATTTAGTGCAACCTCTACTATAGTGAATGAATTTTGGTTTTCTATATTGTTTACTATTTTTCCTCTGTACCAGCTATCAGCAGGTATAAGACCAATTAACACATTCATAATTCTATATATATTTTATGCTTCATCGGGTTATTTCTTTACATTTTTCTTCTCCTGTGTATACGTGAGATTCTCCCTTGATAGGAGCCTTAATCGATAGACAGCTAAATGTTTTCTCCCACCTCATACATTTTACTAAAATATAACCTAGTTACGGGAAAGAGCCTTTGATTTGCATTCTCTTTTATTCCTGGAATGGTAAACTCTCTTTTATACGACCGAATTGAGACATCACTCAAACTCCCCCTGAGGTTTCCTTATTTTACTGTTCCTCCATGATTGTCCCTGTACCAACATAGCCCAATACTGAACCCGAATTATCGAATCAAACACACATTGCCTTAAACCTTTTTGATACTATTCTTAAAACAACCACTACCCAGGTTGAACTTAAATTTTCATGGGCAACGATTGAGCAAGATATAAACATCTAGGAACAGTTGGAAGCTAAACAATGCTAACACAGAAATCATCCCTAGTTTCCCTTGTCGAAGGTTGACATTTATCTTTTCTCTACCCTTTACCCACTTTCGGATGCCTAGACATTGTACTTCTAAGCCTTAAGTATATACTCTGGAACAACAACGTCAATGTCCAACTCAGTGGGATATGTTTTCTGCACTTCACGGTGGAATACATCCAACTCCCTCCTAAACGTGTCCATGGAGCTTACATGTACAACATCTTGTTCCTCATCCTTGAAGAGTCAGGAGACCTGCATATTTTTTCTGCACGTCAAAACCCATGAATTTGAAAGGGTACATTGAAGAGAAAAACAACATAAAATATAGTTAAAATAACCACTTCATAATCAGGATATTACTTACCACGAAATGAAGATTATTTCTCTCTTTTGCTAGTTGTCTTCAATGAAAAAATCAAAGTCATAGACCCCGTATCTACACTCTGTCTCAGGAAGAGAAGCAATAAAGTTATTATAGTTCTCAACAAGGCCACTGAGTTTATCTACTGTGACATGGTTCATTTTTTTGTCAATCTTGAATATTATTAACTGATATATCTTCTTCCTCTTGGCCAAACCTAGGTTGGGTAGGTTTATACATTCAAAATCTGAATTTGAATGTGTGTGTGGATATTTTGCAACTTTGATAAATTCAAAATTTGAATGAGCTTGGCATTAATGTGCAGTCATCAATGTATGGATTTCCTTGATACTAACGTAGATGGCATGAATTACGGAGACAGATATGCAGGGTACAAAGAATGAGGTTTTTCCATGGTTTTTCCACACTCAAAGGGTTCTGGAAATGAGGCGTCTCTCTGTCTATGTACACGGAGACGGGTAGGGATAGTTAGTCATGTCGATGAATGAAGGGAATATGCAATTGAGATAAGTTTGGTGCCATCATACTTCCAATTATCTACCATCGTTTCAGCTTAGGCACTTCGACGAGCAAAGGGAATCTACAATTGACATAAGCTTTGTGCCATCAAACTTTCAATTATTGACATAAGCTTTGTGCCATCAAACTTTCAGTTATTGACATGGCACACTCTACAACAAATTTTCAAACAAGCATTCTAGCGCAGAGAAACCAACAACTTCTACATCTTGATCATACTTTCTCTACCACTCCTAAGAACAATTTTACACGTGACTACATCCTCATTACTCTCATCTTCCTAGTCTCTCCCATGAGGGAGTCAAGCCAAGATGATATGTGATCTTTGATACCAAATTAAATATTTGGATAACCATGAGAAAGAGCATACAAAAAATTAGTTTTTGTTTATTGCATTACAAAACATAACTATTTATACAATACAAATATGAGCTCAATGATCTCTTCTACCAAATTAAACATTTGGAGGACCATGATCTTGGTGATAGGTTTA
>SNQJ01S0032914.1:4871-21769 GCA_010110895.2 Picea sitchensis
GGTACCAGCTCGTACCCCGTGGAGATACCAACGAAGCTGCTCAAGATCCACGCGTTATGGCCAGAGTGGGAGACAGCGAGATTTACATGACAGATGGAGTCATCGCTCATATGATGATTGAAGGCACAATGATAGAACTGAGTCGTTAATATTTCATGATTAACACTTCGTGACACTACGTGTCACGAAGATGTTAATATTGTTTTTAAACTTGATTTCAAGCTATTTTCGGATCTGGGATCCGTTGGAATTAATGTATTTTTGCTTTAAGACTGTTATGGAGGAGGATCTATATATAACCATAGGATCACTCCTAAGAAATGGTTGGGTTATGTTATGTTATGACATGAATACACATTTCTGAATACAAACTGTTGTTGCGTTATGTTATTGCACTGTCATACGATTTGAGTTGTTTTCTCTGAGTAAATGGAGCGTGATGTATACACAGTGGTTGCGTAGAATGATATAGTTAGTTCTGGTTCTTCCTTTCAACATTTGTAACTTTTGGTTGGGCCCGCCAAATAGGTTCAAGTCGCTGTTGTTCTCTGCATTAAATTTAGTTTATTTCAGTATCGTAGTAATTGCATGCATGTTAGTTTATTGAGTTTTGGAATTAACTATTCAGATTATTGATTGATTATTCTTCAACTGTATCATTTCCAGCTTATTAAATATATGCTACGTTGATGAGTATTGAAGCATGGTTGATTCCTGTAGAGTTTAGAGCATGAGCTAGGTCTGTTTCGATTTCAGTTTTCAATCTGACCATAACTTAGAGTTTGAATGTACTTTGCTTTGTTAGATAGTTAGGCTACTCTGTTTTGTTAGATAGTTAGGTTTCAATTAACTTAGAGGAAGCTTCCGGTACCAGTAGGGTAAGTAGGATATTTCTTTGTTTTCCTGTAGACAGATTTAGATTGATTTTCGGTACTTAGATTAAAAGAATTCTAGGAAATAATCTTTCTGTTGATGAATTAAATAGGAGATGATAAGTTTCAGGATAGTCATTGGGATTCAGTTTTTAAGAGTGGGTTTGTGTTTTCTTTTACGAATAGCCTTTAGATAGGAAATAGAATCTTACCCACACATACAGTGTAGCAACTCTAAGTTTACTTACCCTGGTTTGACAATTCAGTGTTTCAGGCCATTTAAATCTTTAATTTAGCAGCCTGACACCATCTTCATCTATGCATTCTCATCAAGGACAATACATATTATATTACATCAATCATCAATCAATCAATCCTTTGACATCAATCAATCACTTGACATCAATCAATCACACCAATCAATCAAACCATTGGCATCAATGACAACATGATCCAACACAATGTTTAGATGAGGCACCACAAATTAGTGTGTTATAGGGAATAAACGACATCAGTGAAGCGCATGGCATGACACACACCACTTATTAAAAAATTAGCATATAGCAGTGTGTTTGTAGGAATCATCACTAAAAATATCGATGTGCATTAACGGTGTGTCTCATCTTAGAAGAGGCATTGTCTTTACAATAAACCCACCATTGTGTTATAGAGCACCAACTGCACCGGTGCACCACATCACACCACACATAAAAAAAAATTATCATAGCGATGTGTTTCTTTAGTAAAGTAGCACTGGTGTGTCAAATAACATGGAGCGCCATGAAAATTAAGGTGCTTTTTTTTTATAATAGAGCACACCAATCATTATACATATTATCTACTAAAGGCACATTGATTACTTTACCACATTTTTTTGCAAACATAAATTAATTTCAGTTTTTAATAAATACAAAATGGTTATATATGTGTGTGTTTTATAATTTCATTTTGTTTTATCTATGTGTGTGTGTGTGTGCCTAAAAGTAATTGTAAGTAAATAAGAGATGATGACGATGAGCACAAGAGAAATAGGTTGACTCGTACAACTTTGTACATGAGTGGGAGGCCAGAGAGAAGGAGAGGATCCCTCACCCTATTTCTCCTTAGACTCATTCCCTTTTAACAAATGTTGGCCTCCTCAATTTTTATGAGTATACTGCTCCCTCAGGGGGAACTCTTCATTTTTACAAGATTTGATCTATCGTTGGGATCATGTTAGGCAAGATTTCAGGGTTGGTCTCGATCTATGGTATCATCCCACAAAAGAGGATATTTATTTTATTATTGGGCTATATAGAAGGGGGAGGTTGGACTTAGTTACATGATATACCATCTAGAATTGTAGGAGAGAGACAATTGCCATATGTGAATATATATGTTATTTGAGACATTGTTGGCATTATAGACATCAAAGTTGCTAGTGGTCAATTGTAGATAGATGAATTTGATGCAGAGGATGTTAGTTCCTTGTCCCTTAATGTCATGACATTGTCTCAATTTAACTTTGATAGAAAACACATTAGTTTCTCTTTGATGTACTATGTAGATATATTAGTTCAGAGGCCCCGATTAATTAGGTAGTTAGAAATATTTTTGCAACAGTTTTGTTTTGCATTGGATAATTATCACTCTGTTTTTTTATAGGAGGTTATTCTTCCTATTTGTGTCAAATCTATTTACTTTTTTTTAGAGGTTTCATGTCACTCGACCAACAAGAACCCACTTCCCTCCTAGGCCTACAAATGATGCATGTATGAGCATCTAGGGGAAGTTGTTTCCCAATAGGAGCCAACCGAAGTGGCCATGTACATCGATCAATAGAGAGATTTGTGATTTATTGGCTGGAAAGGACAATCTTTTCCTTGATATTGTACATTACACGTACATGGGGATGGATTGGAGAGGATGTATGAACATCCTATTTACTCCAGAAGAGCCACCAGATGATAGAGATAATATTATCGTCGTGTTTTGATCAATGTAGTAACATATCTTTTTGTATTATTTAATGCACATGTAATTTATTGTAACATTTTGTTTCAATTATCTGATTATTTTTGTCTATTATTTGCAAATATTGGCTCATATGTTGGGGATAAGCCTTCCCAACAAGATGATGATATGGATGAGGCATCTCAATAGCCTCTAGTACAAAGACCCGACATGCCACACAAACCAAATTGGAGAGTCCAAACTGAGGTGGCAGATTGTATATGTGGTATGATTGCTAGATAGGGAGTGGTACGTGTACACATTCAGGAGATATTACAGGTCCCATAGTTGTTTGACATATGGGAGACCTTTCCACATGACATGACATCACTTATGTGTCATTTTTTTTTTCCTCAACCTCGTCTAGAGGTTCAGGGATGGTACTCATTCCACTTCATCTAGCTCATCTTCTAAGGATGATGCTCCTAATCCTCCACTTCAAGATTCTCCACTACCTGGTCCTCCACCAGACTGATCGACATTTCCCAAGGAATGTACCCCTTCACTGCTCTTAGTCCATTGGGTTTCCCATTTATTTATTCGGGTCTCTCTGGCATAAGTAACCAAGAATCTCTCTAATGGGAACTCAAGGTAACTCACTGCCAGGAAAACTACCAACAAACAACAACAAACACTTGCTACAATGTGACTCACATAGGAGTTCACTCTTCAATCCTCACAACGTGGCTCTTCAATATTCATCTCCAAAGCACTCCAAAAATGATCTAGTGTGCTCCAGAACTCGCCCATCCTTCTTATTCTAACTCTACTGCTATTTTCCCTATTCTCTACTCATTGTTCATGCCAAACATGAATGTGAAAAATTGTATGTTCTCCCCATATGAATTTCCTCTATTTTCCCAAGATAATTGAGTGATCAATCTACCCAATGTTGATTGTACTTCATCTCCATGCTCCCAATAACTATGGGATGTGACTATCACACCTACCCTCTTATATGATTTTAGTGATTGGATTCTCATACACTCAAATAGAAAAAAGAAGTTATCCTCGATAATAATAAAATTCAATAAAATTGGTTGAATTAATACCCATAATTAATTTCCCCCTTGGACCCCTCTTAGACACTCCCTTATCTCATGGAAAACTCAGCCCCCATCTCTGTCCATATCCCCCAGCAACTGGAATCACATTTTATTTATTAAAATTTAGAAATATAATTCACATATTACATCTATTGGTCATAACTACATTCATATCTACATTATGCATTAATTAAACTGGGGATTGTAGCAAAGATGTTACAGGTTAATCATGGACGTAGTTGGATATTCATCTCATGTTATGTGGTATATACTTTGGAAACTCCACCGTAACATTATAATATTATATGGTTATTTTGGTTATTAATGGGGCTTCATGGTAGTTAATGTTGGTGGATAAAAGTGTTCAATGCATCGTATACTAGGCCCTCTAAACTCGAGTTTAAAAATGACAAGTGTTCATTCGACATTGATGATTCGTATTATGTTTCCCATGCAAATAAAGGTGGTCATGTTATGAAGGAAGTTGCATTGGTAAAATTGAAATTCATTTGTTTTCAGCTTTGGAAGATGTTGACAATTAAAAAGTTGCAGAAAGCATAAACTAGCAATAGTATTTCATCATTTTTTGAGACAAATGGGCACAATCATTCCCCTTGGAATTTAGTTATATGTTTGTCTCTTTCTTTAAAAAGGAAAAACAAAATGAACCCTGAATTGAATGCACCATGCCTCCTAAGCGAAAACCTATCACCTTTGTTCAACCCATTGCGCATAACCCCAATTCTAACCACCTAATTGACCAAGATGGAGACATTTTTGAACCTCAAATTACCCAGAAAACTTCTCATGAAATCCACCTAGATGCATATAGACAATTCATGAATGCCTATAATAACTTTCCTACTTGGAAATGTGGCCTTGCTCAGGCAATTTTTGCAAATACCTATCATTTCCTTAAGTTTATTTCAATGTGTGCAAATATCTATAACCTGACTTAGAGAGCTATAATGTCTTATGACAGTGCCCAAGTGATTTTCTGGTTAACTCAAATGCCATTTCTGAGATGCTACTATTGCTAGATACTCACACACTCATAGATGAGGAATCCATGGTCATAGAATTCAATTCCTTATCTGTATAACAAAAATAATGTTTGCTAATAAGGTTTTTACTAGAAAGAGCATGTATTCCTAAAATTACCCTACCCTTTTAAGCAAATCTATTTTCAAACGTGTCCTAAGAAATCATTGCTATGAATTATTTAATATTGAGATATGAGGATGATGCCACAATTGATGAGGTTGTTCCAGGGTTCATTAATAAAATTGCATAAGCAAAAATATTTAGTTATTCTAAGTATTTATTTGATGCTATGTATAGTCAATTGGTCCAATTCCCTTATTTGAAGTATTTTGGGTACCAATATTATCTTATATATCTCATGTTGTACTTTCAGTTCTCTCATTTTGAATATTTGGGATTGAATAAATTTGATCAGCAAGGTAACCCCCTTCTTGTAATAGAGTGGACACAAATTGTAAAAAATGAAGATTAGAAAAATGGTTTTAAAATATTTGTAGCCCAGTTTCATGTATATTGTTTATAGAGTGGTTCATAATGAATGTTCACCTAGGTTATTCATGGAATGCAATCTTAACAACATTTCACTTACATGCATTGACCAGTAATGTAAAATAATATAGTTTGAGACCACTGCACTAGCTTAGGGGACAACCTATGGACCCAAGGAATATCTCACAGGATTAGTTAGCTATATATATAGCAGATTGCATAAGGGTAATTGGGTGAAAGCTTTGTATCGACTTCTATGTATTTGATTAAATGAAAAGTTATTTATTGGTTATTTGAGACAATCAATATATGTGTGTGTATTGTGTGATTATTTCTTAATCTTCCATTGATCCGAAAATCCTTAGATGCCACTTATTCTTTAAAAATATGCATATAGCATCTAACTTGATTCAGAAATAATTTTTGATCGTATTGAGGTGATTTACAGAAAAAATGATGTTGTGCTCCTTATCCAAAATCTCATAAAATGATGATTAATTTTGTAGATTTATGAGATGACACAGCAGAAAATAAAAGAATTCAAATTGCATATATTGATGACATATATTTATTCATCTTCAAGTCCCTTTAGACAATAAGATTGTTCTTCATCATCTCAAAATTCCAAATTACATTACAACATGGACTTACAAAATCCAATTTTAGTTGACTCCCTTTAATTCTGCTACTCAAAACAAGAAAATGAGTTCACCATTGAATTCATTGCGAAATTCTAAGAAATTTGAGTTTAAAGTCGACCAATTTCTAAACTACCTCAGTTTCACCCTCTTTACACACCAAACAATGCACTATGTCTCTCATTAATGGAAATCTATACTAAGACTTTTTACAAATGACCTTCGATCATAAAATAGACCTCAAATTCATACTCCTCACGAAAAATGAGAAAAATGAGTATAAAGTTGCCTAGGTGCAGTCAATATACCTCATGGCATGCATATCGAGACAATATCATACTTGGCCATTTCTATGCACGCAAATATATGTGTTTGTATAGTACCTCCTCCATGGGATATGTGCCCTCGATCTATGTGCAAACCTGGGAAGTTGTTCCCATTATATATGCCATGGGCTATCAACTCCCCATTTTAAACTATAGGTAAATAATTTAATGTATAGTTGGGGAATCCCATAATAAGGGTGTTATCACTGAAAAATTGTCCGCAATATTTCACACGATGGTTGAAGAAAAACATCAATGCCAATAACCATTAGTCCACCTACAACACCAAAAAATCCATCAAAAGGAAAAAAAACTATATAATTGGGTCAAAATCAAAGTGCGCAGATACACCAAAGGAAGCGAGCACACAGTGCGCAACATGCATGGGCCACGCAAGCCTCAGTGCGTACTATGCGCAAAATGCGTGACTGTCTATGAGAAAAGCCACACACTTCTATGAACAATGCATTTATGGATCTTTTCGGCCCCTCAACCACTTCTAGTCCGACCCCCAACACGATTTGACACTCATATCCGAGCGAAATCTAGCTTGGAGGTTGGTCAAGGGCTAGAGGGTGCCCTAAAAGTCCCCTTGTTCACACTATGCACCAATGACATTTTTCCATGAATGGATGCTATAAATAAGAGCCATGGGTGTGCTAAGAAAATAATATCTTCAAGGTATTGTTATTTTGCAATAATTCTTCTTTGAGAATCCTCTTTTCTCTTTGAAGCCTTCAAGCACCATTGCAATAGGCCATTCCACTCACCTCTTGAGGGAATAGGCATTGTATTTCTTCACCATTTTCATTTCTTCCATTGTCTGAAGATAATATCTCTCAATTAGGGAATTCAAGAGCCCCCCCAAGGAGGAAGAGGGGATTCATAAGTCCCTGCCTTTATCTACGGTGTTTTGCCTATCAATATATTGATCCATTGGTAGCAATATGTTGGTCATTTTTTTATTTTAATGGTTCTAAGTTTCTCATGATTTATAACATTTATTTCTTAGTTGTTTTTAGTTGTATTTCTTTGTTTTCATGTGTATTTGGTTTGTCTAACCAACTCACAAACGCTTGTCTCGTTTAGCAGGCTTATCTAAACATGCAAGTGTTGTGTTTTTGCTCACCCAAGTGACAAAACCAACACCACAGGTTGGCGACCATACTAGGGATCGATATCAAATTCCTCCCTATTTAAGTCTTGAGAGCACTTCATTTCGATTTTTTTGACATGCAGGTACCAAAAACGGCCTAGCCCAACCTGCCAAAGTCAAAATTCAGAGCTGAGGAAGGAGTATTTCACTTGGAAATTTATCCCCGACGTGTGACAGGAAGTGCACGACTTTCAAGGCCCACAGACGCATACTCTACATGCCACATACTTCATTACTCTGTGCATTGTGCACCCTCTGCACATTTGTTAGAATTGTGACCCACGCATAAGTCCAATTTTTCAAAATTGTAAGGCTTTTTATGCATGGTTTGAGGGGCCCTAGCCTTCATATTTTTATTTTCCTGCAATTTGTAAGGAAACTACACTCCACTTAGAGTCCTTTCTCACAAGAAAGGTTAGCTAACATAAGCACTTAGAGGTAAAAAGAATCAATATTCTTATCTTTTCCTTGTTGCCACATGGATGGCTCATTTGGCTTGTAAAATTTTAAGTTGAAGTTATTGTTTTTCATACACAATCACTTAAATTGGGACTAGAAACCAATTTTGACCCTCAAGTATGCTCTTCCCTCACACCCTAGTGTGATCTTGGGAATCAAAAAAGGTGGTTAAAAGGAAGCTTTGTTTCCATTAACAAAAAGCCCCCCTAGGGTTCCTCTTTAGTTTTTGAAATCATCTTAAAGTTTTGTAAGGGCCCATACATGCCCACATGTTGCAAACTTAGGATAGTTTTCTAAAAAGATTTCTTAGTTTAGATCACAATCTAGGGAACTTTAAAGATAAAAGTAACGGGCCCATAAATGCCCACATGTTTACAATTCTAGGATAGTTTTCAAGATATTTCTTAGTGTAAACAACATTCTAGGGAGTTTAAAGAATTTGTAAAGGACCCACATGTCCACATTGCTAGTTCTTTAGGGATTTAAATATTCCGCAAGGTTGTACCAAAGAAACATAGTAAGCTAGGTAACAATATTTGTAAGGACCACAAGAAGTCCACATGTCTCAATCTCACACTCAACTTATTAAAATCTTTGCACACTTTTCACTTTCTTGCACACAAAATCCACTCCTCACACACATAATTTCTATTAGAATAGTGGAGGTCGAAGTAGGCTTTCTTCAAAAAAGAATTCTGAAAGAGTCGACTACTTCTTTGGAAATTATCCACACCCATTTAATTCAAACGAGATTGGTCCATGACCCCAATCTCTCAACCCACCACATATAAAATTTTCTAACAACGCACTAAATTTTCCTCCACAGGGGGTACCAAATTGTTTTTTTTCTAAGTAGGATCTCGGGGGTAGGCATCCAAATAACCCCCCGTTATCAGGTTCTCACATTTTGAAACAATAGAAGGTGAGAAATAGGGAATTTTAAAATCCTCCAAGTCAAGTGTTCCTACACCCTAAGGTAGGGAGATACCCGTGAAGGGTCGAAGGCCAAGGTCCAGTTGTTCTGCGCATCCCTCCTTGAGTCACCCAACTCTTGTGAGGGAATCCATCTTGTGACCCATTTATGAGGCCGAAAATCTAAATGTCGCACTTTGACCAAGGTACTTAGTGGCCAAACTTAGGATATCTACACAGGTGGTGGTTGTGGGCTTCAATTGCACCTTGGTCAGATTTTGTGTGGCTATTGGGAAATATCGCCAGCTCTTTGTGGATATGCACCATCTACCCCTCATTATAACTAACTAATTCAACCTTCACTAGTTCCTCTTTTGGTGGCTTTGGATCCCACTGTTGAGTTCTATTGGAAGGCCCAATGTTAAATCGAGAGGAAGGATGATAAGTCTTTTAGGACACGAGATTTTATATTTTTATTGTTCCCCTGCGCGGATAAAATCCACCTATCCACATGCTTGTTTATTTTATAATTAATGTATGTATGATGTCCATTTGATTACATACCTTTCTGAGTTATACTATTTTTCAAAGGTCAGAAATATAAAAGCACTTGTTCATTTATTTCTCTTGTCACCATTTGCACACATTCACTTTGCTAGTCAAAACCATAGGGGACCCATAGAATCCTCGTCATTCTAGACGTTTGCAGAATATTCCTCCTATTCTAGGAGGAGTTCCTCGTCTTTCAAACTCACCGACTCAATGATCTCACACCCCCATGAGTGCTACTATTTTGGGATCAGATTTACTTGGTTCCACTTTGATTGGTTCAAACACCTAAGGCCATCCATCTATTGTTCTCCTTCAGAAGGAGGCGGGAGTCAAACTTCTTCTCAAGGGAGAAGTACACACCCACCAAATCCCTATCAAGGGAGAAGCCCATTACCGACACCCACGATGGTTGGAACTTATCCTCTGCTAAATATCCCTATGCCATACTTGGCATCCCTCAACATTCCTAATTTAACCAAACTCACGAATGATCCCATTTTGCATGATGCTACTTGGCCCAATATTCCTACCAAGTTACCTTCATACATTCCAAAGTTTGAAAGAAAACTAGGGGAAGATCCTGCCAACCATGTTATGACCTTCCACTTATGGTTTTGTTCAAACAACATCATGGATGATTACATCCTCTTAAGGTTATTTCAAAGAAATCTCACTGCTTCATCAGCCAAATGGTATGTGGTCAAAAAATCAGGGTCCCATGTGACCTTTGAATCATTGGCCAAAGCATTTTTTTCATTTTTTCAGCTGCCAATTTGTCATGATACTAGCTTAGAACTTCTTTCTGAGTTCAAAAAAACCATTGTTATCCATATCACCGACCACATCCATGAATGGAGACGACGACGTAGTTTGTGTAAAGAAGAAACCACCAAAGAACAACGTCTTGATTGGTTTCTTAAATTGCTCGTCTCTATGATTGCCAAAGATGTTGCATCCAATTTTCCTCAATCAGAGGAGGAGGCCATCAGCAAGGCCCAAAAATTTGACCTCATATATGCTCAATTGGGTTACTTGTACACAATATTGCCTGATGCATCTAGACCCCTACCATTTGCCCAGGACAAACCTGAGGTTTCTCATGCTACGGATGGGTTGATTGGTTCAATGACACATATCAACCCTTACAGCCACCCATCACCTACTTATGGGGAAAATCAATATCTGCAACCAAATGGAGGAGCATATTATTACCCTCATCCCACTCATAAACAATCATACCATGTTGGTCCTTCTCAATCATTGGGGGTACCCCCACTAGTACCCATGATGCATCTATTCTCTCAACGATGTATGAGTTCACCATCAACCCTCTCATATCACCCCAATGGTGGTGGAAGTACTTCAACTTCCTACACATCATATGTATCATCTCCACAAAAAAGTCCATATTTTCCATTTTCTGGTCATCCCAAACAAGTTGCTCCTCCACCAGGGAAACCACTTGTCGGTGTTAACTTTGTTCAACCCTCTCTCATTCAACAAGTTCATACTTTTGAACAATTGAATAAGGAAAATCCGGCTCATCCTACGAATAATGCCAAGAATAAAGAAAAAAACCGAAACAACAACAACCCAAGTCCAGGAGGAAATAACCCCCAACAAAACTAACCCTCTGGGGGCAACCAGAATCAAGGAAATCAAAACCCCCAAGGGGGTAACAATAAAATTGAACCATGACAAGGGAAGAACAATAATCTCATAACTAACTTCCCTTGCTCTCTATGTGGTGAGTATGGAAATTATACTCACCACTGCCCCCAAATTTTTGAGTTCAAACAAATGAAAGAATCAATGAACACTCAACGTCCCCCAACACCGCCTGCACCTTCGCAGGCCCCACAACACTATTTGCAACCACCACCTACAGTTGTGTTGCAAAACCCTATTCCCCACCAAGGTGTGATGAATACTCAACAAGAGATCAACTCTGCCCCACCACAAATGCTAAGGCAGTCCATAACTACAGTTTGGTAGATGACTTAGCACAATCCCCTGCATCCATGTTTGTGTTAGAGGTCCTCCAAACATGTCCCTCAAATCATAAGTCATTGCTTTCCTCTTTGGGGGTAGTCAACCCAACGGATACTCGAATCATCACCTTTGATCTAGATAATGGAGAAATAGACCTCCCCTCCCTGGTATCTTTTCAGATACCAATTAAAATCTGGAACATTAGAGTTCATCAGTGTATCATCGATGAAGTTTCATCCACATGCATCATGTCCAAAGTCATATGGAAAAAACTCGGCTCACCTGAGCTAGTACCATCTGCCATCACCCTTAGAGCTTATGATGGTCAACCATCATCTCCTGAAGGGCTCTTCCAAAATGTCCCCATAGAACTTGGGGGAAAAACCATCCTGATTGACATTGAGGTTATCGATGCCCCAACTTATTACAATATCTTGTTTGGGCATAGCTACATGTATTCTATGAAGGTTGTAGCCTCTTTTGTGTTCCGTACAATTATGTTCCCCCACAACGGGAAAATCGTCACCATCGACCAAATTACACACTATGAGCCTAATCATTCTGTCAACATTGATAATATCCTCCCCCTTGTCTGAACTAGCTAAGACATTTTTTCGGTTATTGACCTGGGTCCGAGAATATTAAAGGGCCCATACTTGTTAAGGACTTACCATGGAGCATCACCTCTCCTACATCCTTCCATGACCGTGCAGGTGTGTGTAGTTTCCTCTAACGAAACCGATATCAGATACACTACTTCTATCACGGAGGCCCCTCCCCACATTGACGTTATGCATATTTTTTCCAAGGTGCAGGAGGAAGCATTCCTCAAGGGAATTCCCATTAGACAACATTTCAGTTTGTGGCTTTTGTATTGAAGATCACCCAACTAAAAAATGCCCATCACTGCCCAGTTTATTAGCCATTTATAAAATTGGGGATCCTGGGTAATCTTCTTATGCACCTAGGAGGCCATGGTATCCTAGGATTCAACCTACATACCAGGATCTACCACCTCAAGCTCCACCTTATTATCAACAACCACAACAATGGAACTCACCAAATTGGAAAAATTGGTCTCCACAATATGCTTCACACCACCCTTGGCTACAAGTATGGATAGGAGGGAATACCCAAGGAAACACTCATATTCCACTTGTTCCTGTGCCCACTCATCCTTACCCGCAGTTGCCACCAAACATCCAACAACTTTTTCCAGGTTTTGTCCCCCCACCTTTACCTCTTATTCCACAACAACCCCAACAATTTAAAATACAAGATCCCTAAGACCAACATTATTACCAACAAAACTAGTGCATAACTCGAATAAAAAAACAACTCAACCTCTTCACAATGTTGAGCTACAAACGTTCTCGACATATGTTATTTCTCATGTTCCATTACATGAGATTCAAAGAAGGTTGGGGACAATTCTGGATAGACAGAGGCCTTCAGTAGTCATTCGGGAAGAAGAAGAAGAAGAAGAAGAAGAAGAAGAAGAATATGAAACTCCCGACCAACCCATGAATGACACTAAGTGGGAAGATGTTATTATTTCCAAAGACCAGGAACATAAGCTTCCCCAAAGTGAATCTTCACATATTAAAGAATCCCCTCCTTATCTAGAGAGATTAGCAATTGAGAAACCAACGATTCGACCAAAATTTGACATCATAAATGAATTGAAGAATATCTGTGTCAAAATTACCTTGTTACAAGCCATAAAGGAGATTCCAATTTACAATAAGGTGATCAAGGAATTGTCTATCAATAAACTAGGTAAGAAACAGAAAGATCCTCCAACAGTACATCTGATAGGAGAATTGTATGAATACATATCAGAGTCGCCTAGGGTCACAAAGTATGCAAACCCGGGGAATCTCGTAGTAACGATAACCATTAATAAGGTTACAACCGGAAATACTCTAATAGACCTAGGGGCAACCATTAATGTTATGACTATTACTACCTTAGAAGAATTACAGTTGAAACACTTCCTTAGACCCACCCCAACTATTTTGGAATTAGCAGATAAGACAAAAGTGATACCTAAAGGAATATTGGATGATATCATAGTCACATTAGCATCATGGGAATATCCAGTAGACTTCCTTGTCATTCATTCAAAGGATCTTGCTAAAGGGCATCTCGTTATCTTGGGAATACCTTGGTTGGCCAAAACCAATGCATTTATTGGTTGTAGAGAAGGTGAAATGACTATCTCTAATGGAATTTCTATACAAAAACTTACAATATACCCACCAACTCAACCTGATATAGAGAATCTATGGTGGCTTGAATGTCCATATGAGAATGAGAACTGGGAAGAACTTGTGTTGCCTAGTGATCCTTCCTGGGCACTTCAGGAGCAAACAACGGAGAGTGTCTTAAATCAATTTATTTTTGCAATCACATGTGTTGATTTTCCTCAATCTTTTCCCCAATTTGAGTATATGTTTAGTGAAGAATTTCAAGAACAGTTGGACCCATAAACTTTGTATTCAACATCTTTTATTTTTGAAATAGATGAATCTGTCATATTTGATACCATGCCTTATGAGATTAGTCTTGGGAAATTCCTACATATAAATTATGGACTAGATGCAGATCAACAAGAACAATTAGTGAATGTCCTTACGGACCAATCAGGAGAATTCACCTGGGAATATACCGATATGAAGGGTATACACCCCAACACATGCATTCATCACATATATACCTAGGCAGAAGTAACACCTATTAGGAAACCTCAAAGAAGGATGAATCTGGCACTAAAGGATATAGTGAAGGAGGAAATACATAAACTATTGAATGTCGGTTTTATTTATCCAATCTCTGACAACAAATGGGTATCCCCACTTGTAGTGATTCCAAAGAAAGTAACCGGAAAATGGAGAATTTGTGTTGACTTCCGGGAACTTAATAAGGCCACTCTTAAGGATTATTTTCCTCTTCCCTTCATTAACCAAGTCTTGGATACCTTATCAAGGAAGCGATACTTTTCCTTCTTGGATGGATATAGTGGATACAACCAAATTCTCATACAACTTGAGAATCAAGACAAGACTACTTTCACCTTTCCTTGGGGCACCTATGCCAACAAGGTCTTACCATTCGATTTGTGTAATGCTCCCGCCACATTCCAATGAGCAGTATTAGGGATATTTATTCATGACTGTGTGGAAGTGTATATGGACAATTTTACAGTATATGGTAATACTTATCAGGAAGCCCTAGATAATCTGAAGAAAGTTCTTATTAGATGTCAAGAAATGAATTTATCCTTAAGTCATGAAACGTGTAAAATGTTATTGACTGAATGAGTAGTCTTAGGGAATCAGGTTTCATCTGAAGGGATTAAAGTGGATCCTGCTAAGATTGAGGTAATCGTCAAACTTCCACCTCCAAAGACTCAAAAAGAGGTAACAATCTTTCTTGGACATGTTGGATACTACTAGTGATTTATTGAGAATTTTACAAAGATTTTTGCACCAATGTTTGGATTGCTTACAAAAGATGTTGATTTTCTTTGGACTGACCATTGTCAAACCACCTTTGAAACTCTAAAAGCTAAATTATCTATGGCACCAGTTCTTAGGGGACCCAATTGGGCCCTTCCATTTCATATATCCACTGATGCTTTTGATACTGCAATAGGAGGAGTATTAGGAAAAAAAGAAGACCAACAATCTTATGCCATTTACTTTGTGAGTAAGAACTTGACCCCTGCTGAGATAAACTATATAGTCACCGAAAAAGAATTATTGGCAGTCGTCCATGCCATCAAAAATTTTCACCATTATATCACAGGATATAAGGTATTTGTACATACAGATCACTCTGCCATTATATTTCTCATGAACAAACCTATCACTAGTGGTCGAGTAACTAGGTGGCTCCTTTTATTACAAGAGTTAAATATCACCGTCCTTGACCAACCAGGAAAAGAGAACTTAGTAGTTGATTTTCTCTCGCACATTAATCATGAGGATGATGTTATTACTGTTAATGATAGTTTTCCAGATGAGCATCTCTTTTCCATCTCCGTAAACACTCCATGGTTTGTAGACATGGAAAATTATTTGGCTACTAGAAAATTACCAGCTCATTTATCACCTCATGAAAAGCGTCGAATTATAACACAAAGTGCTAACTACTCTTGGGTTGGCCATGACCTTTTTTGTACTTGACTAGACTTGATTATGTGTAGATGTGTCCGGGAAGATGAGATAGTAGAAATCCTATGAAGTTTTCATGATGGACCATGTGGTGGACATTTTTCTGATAAACGCACAACATATAAGGTTTTACATTCAGGTTACTATTGGCCTAGCATTTTTAAGGATGTTGCAAAATATGTGAGAAGTTGCGATAGCTGTCAAAGGATAGGAAGACCCACATTAGCTGATGAAATTCCCTTACGTGCTTTGGTTTTAATAGAACCTTTTGAGAAATGGGCCCTTCATTTTGTAGGACCAATTTCCCCCATGTATCGTAAGAAGAATTATATTCTTGTTTGTACAGATTATGTCACCAAGTGGGCAGAGGCAAAAGCCTTGTTTAGGGATACTAAAAAATATGTTGTTGAGTTCATTTATGAAGATATTTTTACCTTCTTTGGGGTTCCTCGTGATATTGTCACAGATCAAGGTACACAATTTACTTCTAATCTAATGAAGGAATTAACGAAAAAAAATATGGGATAAAGCATCGTAAGTCCTCTCCATACCACCCACAAGATAATAGCCAAGTAGAGTCAACAAACAAAGTATTAGAAACTATCCTAACCAAAATTGTCCAATTACACCATAGAGATTGGGCTAATAGACTTCCAGAGGCTTTGTGGGCACATCATACCACATGGAGAAACACCACTGGACATACCCCATACGAACTAGTTTATGGAAAACAAGTATTCTTACCGATTGAATTCCATGTAAGGAATTTTCGTATTGTTGCACAATTGGGATTATACTTAGACGAGGCAAAAAAAAAATGAGCCCTACAATTGAACGAATTGGATGAGATTTGACAAGATGCTATCCAAAGGAAAAATTTAGTTCAAAACCAAAGAAGCAAGTGGCTTGATAAATTTATTAAAAAGAAACAATTTCATCCTAGTGATTGGGCTTTGTTGTTTGATTCACGATTCAAAACTTTTACAGGAAAAATTACCACTCAATGGTTGGGTCCTTATGAGGTAGTTACCATGTTTGATAATGGGGTTGTTAAGATAAAAACAATTGATGATGGACAAGACTCTTTCATAGTGAATGGACACTGACTTAAACTTTACCACATGCCCATTTCTAAAGAAGATTGTATACAGGTCATGTCAGTCGACAAGGCATTGGCCTTGGTGGATGGGGAAGTTTCTTCTTCCTCCCCCTGTTCTTGAAACTTTTTTATTTCTGATTGTA
>SNQJ01S0032914.1:21832-34248 GCA_010110895.2 Picea sitchensis
ATCTAACAACAAGTGGACAGCTCCAAGGAGACAGAAAGGGAAGTATTTTACTTCGAAATAAGATATTTCTATATTTAAACTGTGTTGTCTACTTAAGCACCAATTGGATAATGACTTTTTATTATTATTATTAGAAATTGTCTGCTTTAAATTAGTCATTTTTACAAGATTTCTATCTTCCTTTCTCTCAAGGAATCTTTCATGGCAGTTTCTCATAACCTCCACCACTAGAGGACATAAGGAAGTGACACTTTGTCTTATCAAACCTAGAGGTTACTAGTACAATTTACCCAAGAACCCTGAGTAGGTGAGTAGAGTATATTTATGAAAGAGTAGCAAGAAGGTCTAATTAGCGGTTAACCATGGAAACATCAATATAACTTCAAATAGAAGAAAGTGAGTAGGGGTTGTAGATACCTTTATGTTATTTTCCAATGGTACCATCCACTACACATTAAAAATGCTTGACTATACCATATCTTTAGATTGGTTATGCCCACTTAAGTATCCCTTACATCAGAACAATCTATAAGGAATACATAAATAAGAGTCATCCTCTAACTTAAATACCATCCCAGTCCAAAATAAAAAAAATTGTCAGAGTTTCCTCCCCATCTCCTTACAAAAAGAAATATTCATACACAAATCTTAAAAGATGGTGGATCAGTCTCTATTGTAAAAGGGTGTAAGAGGCTAACCCGATACTGAACAGGTATGTTGGCACTGGGTACCGGCCTATGGTATGATTAGGTAAACTGGTCGAAGTACTGAACAGGCATGCTGCCAGCAGGGCATTCTACCTAGAGAGGGTGATGATTTGACAAACAATAAATAAAATTCTTAATCTTAAAACTTTTCCTAATGTACAACGCTAGTTGTAGGCAAAGATGAAAAGAAGTATGCATGGTTAAGCAAAGGTAAATGAACTCCATCAATCTTCCATTGGGAGCTAACTTTAAGAAAATATTAAGACTCTCTCGCCTACCTCTTCTTAACTATATGTAGGATGTTATGTCCTATAGGTGGGGCCATATTTTTAACCATATTGTCAAACTAATGTGTGAAATTTATCTCTACCCTTGGAAACTGTAAATCTTAGGCTATTGGGAGGATTGACTGGTTTCCTATATCTTTGATTGTGAAGTGTCACAATACTTAGGAGTGGGGGAGGGGCTTCCTGAGCTGAAAAATGCTAAACACTACCATCTGTATTACAATCCCATGAGAAGAGGAAGTAGGATCTCTGTCAATTTTTTTCATATTGTTTTTTTTACAATATCTCTAGCAATTATATCAACAGTTTTTTGTATTGGTATGATAAGTTTTATACTACTGACATAACTTTGTGTGTTCTAAGCATGTTGTGCATTTTTATTTATGTTTATATCTAATGCAATGAAAGACTGCTTACACTTAAATGTTCCTTGTAACAAGTACAGATCGATAACAAATGCTAAACACTACCATCTGTATTACAAGCCCATGAGAAGAGGAACAATCATTTGTATTGTTACAGATTGATAACAAGGGAAATCAAAAATGGTTGTTATAATCTTATTCATCCTCATCCTATTCATGCTCCTGTTCACCATGCCTGCCATAAATCGTCCAATCTGAGTGCTATGGGCGAATGTCTGTTTACTATTGGATAGTTTTCACCTACACAGGGGACCGAATGGAGTGCCATACGGAGGATCGAATGAGGTATTGTATACACTGTAAATGATCACGATATCATTTAGGTATGATCAATCGAGTTTGATTATGCCCATTGCAATGATGAATTAAATTATGTATTTTTAAAATTCATTTTGTGATCAAATTAAAATTACAAATTCATTTTATGATCAAATGTCCAAGTCTTCGACTTGAACATTGATCAAATTTCTTACACGATTTCGTTTTACCTCCAAATTACAAACCATTCGAAATTTAAACTCGATGCAATTATGATCACAGATGGCATTCGTGCATGAAAAATTCACCCACGATTCAACCGTTTCCATAACCATTGCATTAAGGCATGAGTACTCTGTCTTGATTTCTCATACCCTGTCTATTTCTCTCATCCTATGCTTGATATATCGTGCTCTCCCTCTACCCGATTTTTGCCTCCTACTCATCCCTTTCTTTGTAACCATGCCCAATCGTCATAAACTGTCCTCCTACACTGAGCTACTGGCCATTCCGGAATTCGAAGTGTGTCAGGAAGTCTTCCTCCGTGTGGGTTGGGGGTCGTTCCTTGCCAGTCTGCAAGGGCACAATTATGGCGTCTCTCTCCAATTCGATCTTGAGTTCAATGGGAGAATTTCTCACGCAGGGTCTCTCATATTTTCTGTCTCCGAAGAATCCATTGCTTTGGCCACAAAATTTCCACGGGTTGGGGACCGATGGTTCAAACACCATCAACTGCCATGCCAAAGTTATAACCGAGTGTTCAAGCCTGAATACCAAAATGTCTTCAAAGCTAAAGGGTATTCGAAAGAGTCGACCAAAGATGAATTAATCAACCCTCTGATTGTAATTACCAGTATCATTACTTGTGAAGGTAGGTACTATGTTTTTAAAGGATGTAATTTTTGTCTTTTAGCCCATTTTCAATTCAACAAACCCCTGAATTTTCCCTTCTATTTTTTGAAAAGCCTTGAGAATATTCTTCCTAGGTCCGCAAAAGTTTGGCCAACCCTCACCACAGCTTATATCACCATGGCCTCATTAAATTTCTTTTTATATCAGAATTTAAGAAACAAAGTAAAACATGGCAATATTTCCTCTTCCAGTTTTCGAATCCCCATCTCACAGTTAATACAAGAAAGAAGTCGATTGATCCAAGGACTGTTACCCCACCTAATATTCACTCTACAAAAACCCCAAACCCTCTAGTTCAAACTATCTCCTTGTCTAATAAGAAATCCAAGAAAATTATCTATTCCCCTATCACCTCATCTGGTAAGAAAATTAAGAAACTTGTTGATAATTTTGAATTATCACCAACACCTATCGATTCTAAACCAGAGAAACTACAGGATTCATTTCATCAATATTTTCCTTCGGTTCCTACAAAGAGGAGAGGAGATAATCGATTCAAGGGGAAATCCTTTCGAAGAAGCACTTGAAGTAAGAGTGGCAAGTCCAATATAAAACCTCCAAGTACTTCAGATCATATTCAATTGTCTTTCGACCATGAGAGCCCCCACAAAAAACTTAAAGAAGTTTATGAAGGAGTCTAAGCCTGATAAAGAGATCAAATCTGAACTTATCACACCAAGTCTTCCTCGCAAAGACATTGTTACTCCCTCTTCTCAGATTCCTACACTTTATTCTAAAATTGACATACCTTCTACATCTACCAAAGAGCCTAAGCCTTCCTCTCTTGAGCCATCTGATCAATCCCCAGCTATTGAGAAATTACAAAAAGAGAATGCTTATCTTCTCCAACATATGGGAGAATGAGAAATCGTGGATCGACATTTTCACCATGGCAATGTTTTCTTGTAAGAAAAAGTAAACTCTCTTCAACGATTGGTCAATCAAATGACTACCATCAATCACAGTTTCAAGATGCATTTGAAGAATCGCAAAAGGCCTAAGCCAAAGTCCTCAGGGCATGAGGGAGAGGCCTCTAAAGATAATCTACCCCTTCCTTCACAAGTATAGCTATGTCTGGTGACCATTTTTGTTGCAGAGGGACCTGCAAACTCTTAGGAGCGGGAGAAATGTTGATTTGGTGTTTTGACTATTTTTTCGATGCCCAAATCTCTTTTGCATATGAAAGTTATATGCTCTATGCTTTTATTTAGCTCTTTTTAAAGGTATTATCAGGTTTTTTTCATCAATTCACTATGGAACAACATGAGGTATGTGTAATCATTGTTTTTTAATGATTTTATGTTAATTTATCTTCAATTGAGTGATTACAATTTCCTAACGTTTCTCGTTTGCTTGCAACAGGCCAAAAACATAATCTGATCTTCCATCCAGTCCTTTGTCCAGTCCTCCATCCAATATGTTAGCACTAAAAGTCACACTTTGACTGCTAAAGTGTAAGTTCAACACCCATCAGAATGTAAAAGATAATTTTGGTTTTGAATAGTTGGATCAACAAGATGAAGAAAGAAAGGGAGAGGGCAAAAAACTGCAGATCAGTAGGCTACACCAATGGGCAATGGAGTCACAAACATTCTACTCATCGAAGGCACAAAAGTTGATCAATAGAAAACAAGATTATATGTTGATAGGTGGAAGAATGAAGAAGGAAAACATAAGATAGAACGTTCACTAAACAAAGATCCTCTCAATTTAATGAATCAACANTGAATATAAACAATGACTGATGGGAAAAATACAACAGATCCTCTGTTGCTTAGGGATCCATAAATCATTGACAACCTTTGATCCTCAAATCTGCAATATATTCAAATAAGAAGATATATAAACAAAAGAATTACAATCTGAAATCACAGCTCTTATGAGTCTCCAATAGCAATAATTCTTACAATCATAAAATGCCCACGAGATTACAAATGAACACACACAGGAAAATTGTCTGCTCCTACTCTCTCTAGGCTCTCTTGGCTCATGAATCCCCCTTCTCCAAGAGATATCTCATTCCTTAAATAGAAAATAGAATCCAAATAACCTTAGGAGGTCAAATCCCATCTCCTCCATTGGATTCTAAGCCTTGGAGATAGGTGGCAACAATCAAAGAGACAAAAATCCAACAAACTGCTAATTTTCAGGAATTTGTTGGAAGTCATTAATAAATTCTTTCCACCTCATTGCATGAGGCCTTTGATGGATCTAAATATTATGTGCAAGTGTCCCTTGAAATCTAACTAATCCTTGAGAATCCATTTAAATCCTCCTTGATAGGTGGCAACCTCCCAACAAGGCGAATATCAAAACCATGATCGCTATAAGAAATTTGGTAGCGTTGTTGTAAAACAGTTGGTAGTGCCACTTCTATGTCTAATATCTCTCAAACCATAACACATTTTGAAAAAATGAGAGATTTTTTTGTTATTTGGAATGTTATGAACAAAAACCTCCTCTAGATTTCAAAAATATCTTATCATTTGTTCATAATACAAGTTTTAAGTTAGTCACTCAAAACTGGCAGAAGCGTCCTTGCAAAATAACTCTGCACAATTTGATCTCTGTCAAAATTTCGGTAGCGAATTTCAGTAGCGCCCGCCTGTGTGTTTGCATGAAATTTGATAGCGCCATCATAATTCACAGCTACATCACTTCAACGTTGACAGTTTTGGTAGCATCCGACATGAAAAAGGATTTGGTAACAACTTATGGAGTTCATAGCGCCATCATTACACTGCTTAACAGATTTGGTAGCATTTTAGGTAGTAAAATGGAAAACCATGCTATATAGACAATTCTATAGCGCCATGTCACTATGGAATGTCTGTGTTCTTCTTTATGATGAGACTAATCAAGAACTTTGATTTGATAGGTTAGAAGCCTGTATATGCCTGTAGAGGTTATTTAGTTTCTTACGGAGAGGAAATCCTCTTCTGGCTGCAAATTCTTGTGCTAACACAATCCTCCATCCATCACTTGAAGCGCAGTGCAGTTGGCGGTTATCATATCGGCGGGATTCTATGGGCGAATCGAAAACATGGGTTTTGTGTTTGTTGATGCCCTCCAGCTATGGAACTCATCGCATTCATATTTGAGCAGTTGCATTAGCCGCTACTTTGAGCGCATGAGGTTGTTGGAGGAGATGCGCTATGTTGATGAACTTAATGAATTTATGTTTTTAGAGAGCGTCGACCCTTTCAGTGGTTGACCTATCAAGATGTGTACAAACTCTATAAATACTTGTTGGTATGTGCTACCAGGGACATGATTTTTATATATACATACAAACATTATCTCAAATTTTGTTGTAAACTTTGTTTTGATGATTAATATCAATGTCATGTTAATTGCGTGACCGTGTTTTTACGTTGAAGTAGTTCCACGACCATCTAGGGGGGCCACCAGTAGTCTGGGTAGCTTGTGCATATCATTGTATATTCATATTTTCTCATTTGGCTTTCTTAACTTTCTAGTTTCAAGTTACTTGTTTAAATCGATCACTGTGTATATATTTTCTAACTTGTAGGTTGCTTCATGGATTGTATGTGTATCACAGAGAATTCATAGTCGTCCATACTTATTTGTTTATATTCTAATACCTTGTTATGCAGGTTGCAACTCATTTGTTTATAAGTTGTTTACCTATGCTATCATAGCTCTATGTTTTTGTTTATAAAACTGTAAATCATTCCACAGTTTGGTTACTTATGCAGTGTTTCTCTTAGCAACATCTACTTTATTAAATGAGGTCAATTACTTCTTGTAGATTTACATGAACTTTTTGCTTTATCTTCAACATTAGATTGCTAGGATTAGATTTGATTTTGAGTTATGATTTCTAATTATATCTTGTAGGCTTACATGAATTATCAATTATGTACAGAGTGTTTTCCAATATCAGTGTGATAGAACAAGTCATTGATTTTGAATCTCTTCTGCACAATGTTAGTAGACCATATGGATTATAAGAACATTTAATGTTGTTTTTACGATGGCAAAGATTTCTATAGACTGCCTTATATATACTCTGCATTTCTCTGTAGAAGTTAGCATCGAGTTGATTCCATTTGAATTATAATTAGTGATTAGATGCCATTGTGATGTGATTCACCACCATAGACACAATCATCACATTTGAATATTGTTACAACACTCTTGATTTCAGTTAGGTAAATTATTGGAAAGATAAGATTTATCTTCTGCAAGATAAAAGTAATTATGAGTTTTTGAAGACATGCTTTAAGAATAGAGTTCACTTTGTAAAGATAATTCCGACAGATTGTTTACTTATTCAAAGATTTCTTGTTCATTCAGAAAGATGCTTACTTATATTAAATAGTTCATAGCCCTAGATTGCTTAAAGATCATTAGTTAAAGGTTGATTTGTATGTTTAGCATAGAATATGTTGTTTAAATGGATTTAAAAAAGTCATCTTTTAAAGTAGAACTATAAATTGAAAAAGAGTTTTGATCCTGAGGGTAAACCATCCTCTTACCTAGTTAATCTTTCTGTTAGATTTTCTTTCTGCCTTGACTCATACTGTGTCACAACTCTAAGTTTACTTACCCTAGTTGACAATTTAATTGAGGGAAATTAGTACATATAGTTTACCCATCACCCCCATGCGGACAAAATCCACCTATCCACATGCTTGTTTATTTTACAATTGATGTATGTATGATGTCCATTTGATTACATACCATTGTGAGTTCTACTATGTTGTGAAAGTTAGAAATATAAAAGAACTTGTTCATTTATTTCTCTTGTCACCATTTACACACATTCACTTTGCTAGTCGGAACCATAGGGGACCCATAGTATCCTCATCGTTCTATATGTTTGCAAAATCTTCTTCCTATTCTAGGAGGAGTTCCTCATCTTGCCAACTCACCGGCTCAACCATCTCACACCCCCGTGAGTGCTACTATTTTGGGATCAACTTTACTCGGTTCCATTTTGCTTGGGTCAAACACCCAAGGCCATCAATCTATTGGTTCTCCTTCACAAGGAGGCGGGAGTCAAACTTCTTCTCAAGGGAGAAGTACACACCCACCAAATCCCTCTCAAGGGACAAGTCCATTACTGACACCCACGATGGTTGGAACTAATCCTCCACCAAATCTCCCTATTCCATACTTGGCATCCCTCAACATTCCTTATTTAACCAAACTCACGAATGATCCTATTTTGCATGATGCTACTTGACCCAATATGCCTAGCAAGTTACCTTCAGACATTCCAAAGTTCGAAGGAAAACTGGGGGATGATCATGCCAACCACGTTATGACCTTCCACTTATGGTGCTCTTCAAACATCATCATGGATGATTCCATCCACTTACGGTTATTTCAAAGAAATCTCACTGCTTCATCAACCAAATGGTATGTGGACGAAAAATCAGGGTCCCATGTGACCTTTGAATCATTGGCCAAATCCTTTTTGTCCTTTTTCCAGCTGTCAGTTCGTAATGATATTGGCTTAGAACTTATTTCTGATTTCAAACAAAACACGATTATCCATATCGCCAACCACATCCATGAATGGCGATGACGACGTAGTTTGTGTAGAGCAGAAAACACCAAAGAACAAAGTCTTGATTGGTTTCTTAAATCGCTCATCTTTGTGATTGCCAAATATGTCACATCCACTTTTCCTCAATCAAAGGAGGAGCTCATTAGCAAGGCCCGACAATTTGACCTCATATATGCTCAATCAGGTTACTTATACACAGTATTTCCTAATGCACCTAGACCCCTACCATTTGGCCAGGACAAACCTAGGGTTACTCACGCTACATATGGGTTGATTGGTTCGATGACACATCTCAACCCTTATAGCCACCCATCACCTACTTATGGGGAAAATCAATATCCGCAACCATATGGAGGAGTTTCTTATTACCCTCCTCCCACTCACCAACATTCATACCATGTTGGTCCTTCTCAACCATTGGGGGTACCCCCACCGATACCCATGATGCATCTGGTCTCTCAACCAAGTACGAGTTCATCGTCAACCCCCACATATCACCCCAACAATGGTGGAAGTACTTCAACTTCCTACACATCATATGGATTGTCTCCACAAAACAATCCATATTTTCCATTTCTTGGTCCTCCCCAGCAAGTTGCTGCTCCACCAGGGCAACCACATGTCGGTGTTAAAAATTTTCAACCCTCTCCCATTCAACAAGTTCATACTTTTGAACAATTGAATACCGAAAATCTGGCTCATCCTATGAATAATGCCAAGAAGAAAGGAAAAAATCGAAACAACAACAACCCAAGTCCAAGAGGAAATAACCCCCAACAAAACCAACCCATAGGGGGCAACCAAAATCAAGGCAATCAAAACCCCCAATGGTTCAACAATAACAATCAACCACGACAAGGGAAGAACAATCATTTTAGAACTAACTTCCCTTGCACTCTATGTGGCGAGTATGGACATTATACTCACCACTTCCCCCAAATTGATGAGTTCAAATGGATGAAAGAATCCATGAACACTCAATGTCCCCTAGCACCGCCTGCACCTTCGCAGGCTCCACAACACTATTTACAACCACCACCTTCAGTTGTGTTGCAAAACCTTATTCCCCACTAAGGTGTGATGAATACTCAACAAGAGATCAACTATGCCCCACCACAAATGGGGCGGTATCCAAATCCAAGTCCCAATCAACCCAAAGATCCAGCTGACCATAATATCCTCCTTACCAGCGAGGAAGAGATTCTTCTACAAACTCACAATTGTCAATATGGATTCCCTCCGGACTCTACCACAACCACCTCAAGAAAAACTCTCGATACAGCCAGAAAACCATTGATGATCCCACGCCCTAACACTGGACCCAATCCTCATATACCTCGCGTACCTTTATGACAGAATGTACATAACCCTTATGCTAGGGTAGCCCATAACTACAGTTTGGTCGATGACTTAGCACAATCCCTTGCAACCATGTTTGTGTCAGAGTTCCTCCAAACATGTCCCTCACAGCGCAAGTCCTTTCTTTCCGCTTTGGGGGTAGTCGACCCAACAGATACTCGACTCATCACCTTTGATCTAGATAACGAGGAACCACACCTCCCCACCCTAGTATCTTTTCAAATACCAATTAAAATCCAGAACATCACAGTTCATCGGTGTATCATCAATGAAGGTGCATCCACATGCATCATGTCCAAAGTCATATGGAAAAAAATCGGCTCACCTGAGCTAGTACCATCTACCATCACCCATAGAGATTATGACGGTCAACCATCATCTCTTGAAGGGCTCTTCCAAAATGTCCCCATAGAACTTGGGGGAAAAACCATCCTGATTGGAATTGAGGTTATTGATGCCCCACTTGATTACAATATCTTGTTTGGGCGTAGCTACATGTATGCTATGAAGGTTGTATCCTCTTATGTGTTTCGTACAATGATGTTCCCCCACAACAAGAAAATCGTCACCATCGACCAACGTACACACTATGAGCCTAATCACTCAGCCAACATTAATAATATCCTCCCCCTTGTTTGAACTAGCTAAGATGCTTTTTCGGTCATCGACCTGGGTCCAAGGATATTCAAGGACCCATACTTGTTAGGGACTTACCATGGAGCACCACCACTCCTACATCCTTCCATGACTGTGCAAGTGTGTGTATTTTCCTCTAACGAAACCGATATCAAAGACACTACTCCTATCACGGACGCCCCNACCTCAAGCCATTACCCAAATCCCCTTCTTCTACCCCCCACATAGAGTCCAAGCATTCTAGGTAGCCGCTACTCTCACTCTTCCCAACATGGTGCTCTCCATCCCTGTATGGTATCTCCATCCACCCGCTATGGTTCCTACACCATCTCTCCCTCCTCATACAGAGGGATTACCGATGCAAATCACAGTACAAGCTCCTGCCACACCACCATCACCCCCAACTGGCAGAAACACCACTACCATTGGGGGCAGAAGAAGGAAGAAGAAGCCCAGAGCCTCCTTTTTCCAATCCATTATCAACCACGTGATCTCGATCCTACCATATACACATGCACATTCCCCAGGTCATCATCTTCCCTTGGCCCCGAAGGAGCATTTTTCTCACGCCACGCTCAGGTACACAGGCTCACTTTCAATTTTATCAAATAATTTTTATATGTTCTTTATCATCAAATATTGTTCACGTCAAGTATTTGGTTTCATGTGTGTAGGTACTTGTTCAACAAAGTGTCGCAGCCCCTTCAGGTATATGTTCGACACTTGCATGTAATTATTCCATCTGTAAATCAATTACATATCTCAGTAAAACCCTATGACATTTACCTTTAGGGTTCCTACATTTATCTCTGTAGTATCTTCATCTCTACCGCATTTTGGTATTGTCATCTGATAGAGTCTCCCCCACATGAGTTGTCCCATTCATAGTTTTCCCTAGCAACTTGAAACTCTTGATTATTTCACCCCCTAGGGATGGGAGTCCCAATAGTCTTTTGCATTTATGATAATGAACCCCATAGTTTGTCTCATCATTATGCTAAAATTCCTAATGGAATCCCAGGTCATATCATATTGGTTCTATTGACTACATCTTCGCAGTTTCATTAGCCCTCAATTTCATCCACCATCAGTTTGCCCATATGCAGATTGTCTTCCATCCACTTACCTAATATAGGAACCCACCCATGGGGCCCCCACCCTCCACCAATTCTCTTTCAAAACTTGTTCCCTAACAAGCCAAGCCATCTTTCACTAGGGAACTTGTTTCTATATCTATAGACTCAACCCAAATTATTCTTTATTTCTTTGGTAATTGTATAAATCCTTTGTTTCTGGCATATTGTAGTTTTTTTCTTCATCGTCATTGATGGCCTTATTTTCCCTAGCAGAGCAACCCATGTAGCCCTTGGTTGGGGCATCCACTTTTTTTTCATATTGACATTGCTTACAAACCATGAGTATCCGAAGTCCATATACCCATGATCTCTGAGTTTTCTCACTTTGTTAGCCTCTGGCACAATTTAACCCCATATCTAGTCATCCCCCTAAAACTAGATATATTTTTACGGTTCCTGTCAGTCGTCCTTCAAAATTCCTCAACCAAGGGTAGTCTTGAGTCCCACAACATCTTGACTTCATTCATGTTACCAGTCAGTACTTGATATCACCTCTTACTCAGTGGATTTCAAGAAGCCCTTTGTTTTTTGGCATTGTGCCTCCCTTTTTGTCGACATCAACATAGTTTCCAGAAGGGTGGCAGTATCTTGACTCTCATTACCTTTTCAATGAGGAGTCTCAGACGACACATAGAGAAACATCATTTCTTTTTTATTCCATTGATCCCCATAACATTCAACTTCAACAAACTCCCATGTTACGGTGGGTCTTACTATGCGACTATTGCAGTTGTTTCATACCGGGCGAAGACCTCTGAATTTGTTAGGCCATCAATGCCTACGAGTCATCGACAATTCTTACAGTCATCCTTGACTCACTTTAGAGCCCGTTCACCATTTAGAACTATCATCTATCGTTATCAAGTGCCCCCAAGGGCCCTATTGTTATCTACATCAGCATACACCTTCAGTTATAGTTACACATTTTGGTTTCATGACACGAGAATGGGGCATACCCACCTTGTTTGTGTTGATACTGAGAGGGGGGTGAATCAGTATCAAGTACAATTTCTAAGCCTTTTTCAACTTATACTTAAACCATTCAATTATATCCAATGAGCAATGAACAATAATATAAGAGTTGCCCTAATACACCACAATACACCATGCACAATATATGAGAAATAATCAATAGTTATTGTTCAAGGGAAGTAATG
>SNQJ01S0032914.1:35048-57209 GCA_010110895.2 Picea sitchensis
TTTCTTTAATTATCTTCAGGGCCTACATGTACTTCCTTCTTCAATTCACTTTGTCATCTTCAAAAATTCATTTCTCCTCAACCATGAAGATCCATGTGACGTGCCACATACCACCAAAAACAACATTATGTATACTATCCATCCATGGGTCTTGTATCTACATGTGCATTTTCCTTCATGTCCAAATACCTTCATCGATCTTGCGGTCCAAAACCCATGAATAGGGTTGACATGAATGACAACAACCAATATTCCAACAGTTTGTACACGGATTTATTTTTTCCTACAGAATGGTTTGGGTCTGGTTTTTCCTCTCCCTCCGACGGATCGCTCTTACAGTTCCTCTCTTCACTCTTCATTATAATGGTACTCTCAACAAAAGAAACATTGATGTATTTCGGCTATACATATCCTCCTAACCTCACACATTAGGGGGCATCTATTATCACTGAAAAATCATCTGCAATATTGTACACAATGGTTGAAGAAAAACATCAATACCAACAACCATTAGTCCACCTACAACATAATTGGGTCAAAAGGAAAAAAAACTATATAATTGGGTCAAAATCAAAGTGTGCATATTCACCAAAGGAAGTGTGTGCACAGTGCACGGGCCAACATAGCCCTCAGTGTGCACTATGCTCAAAATGCACAACTATCTATGAGAAAAGTCGTGCACTTCTATGAATGACGCATTTATGGATCTTGACAGCCCCTCAACCACTTCTAGTCCGACCCCTAACTCGATTTGACACTCATATCTGAGAGAAATCTAGCTTGGAGGCTAGTTAAGGGCTAGAGGGTGCCCTAAAAGGCCCCTTGTTCACACTATGAACCAATTACATTTTGCCATGAATGGTTGTTATAAATAAGAGTCATGGGTGTGCTAAGAAAATAAGATCTTCAAGGTATTGTTATGTTGCAAGAATTCTTCTTTGAGAATCCTCTTTTCTCTTTGAAGCCTTCAAACACCATTGTAATAGGCCATTCCACTCACCTCTTGAGGGAATAGGCATTGTATTTCTTCACCATTTTCATTTCTTCCATTGTATGAAGCGAAGAGCTCTCAATTAGGGAACTCAATAGCCCTCCCAAGGAGGAAGAGGGGACTCATAAGTCCCTGCCTTTCTCTACGATATTTTGCCTATCAATCTATTGATCCATTGGTAGCAATATGTTGGTCATTTTTTTACTTTCATGGTTCTAAGTTTCTCAAGCTTTCTAACATTTATTTCTTAGTTGTTTTTAGTTGTATTTCTTTGTTTTCATGTGTATTTGGTTTGTCTAACCAACTCACAAACTTCTGTCTTGTTTAGAAGACTTATCTAAACATGCAAGTTTTGTGTTTTCACTCACCCAAGTGACAAAACCAACACAACAAAGGGGTTTCGTTGGCACAATGGTTAGGCCTCCGAAATATAACCTGACGGTTCCGAGTTCGATCTTCCATAGTGCACATTTGTTTGTTTTATTGGTTATATGTTTATAACAATATACTATATGCATCGGTTTGTTATATGATATGGTTTAAACCTTCGCAGTGATTATGACTACAGTTATATGATACACCAATAGAACTATGGGTAGAGGGCTTAGGCCCTCGGCCCTTTTTGCCACCACCCATTACAATGTATGAATTCAAATAAATATGGTGCCCATTAAGGTTAAGCAACACTTGTGTGGCACATTGGTAGTGGAGGCTTGGGTAAGGATTATGGAGGTCACGGGTTCAACCCCTATCGAATCTATCATTTTAATAAACCTTAACCATTAATGGGAAATAGAACGCTGCCACATGGTAGCCTCTCATTGGTCGATCCTTGTCATGTGTCAACAAACAATTAGTCCATGTAACTTGTATGATTACCATATCACTTGCCCAGTCAACATACAATCATGCCACGTGGCCCCTTGGGGTGTGGCCAAATCATCACCATGTGTCACCCTTGCAGTGGTGACATGTGTCATCTTGACCCCTTTGACTTTGACCTTTGACCTAATTGACTTGAACTTTGACCAACTATATCTTTTGCATACGAACTCTATTTGAGACAATTTTTGCGTTGTTGGAAAGTTATCATCAAGCTCTACACATTGATGACATTTTTGAAATCATTTGAGTGGACCTCTATGAGCATTCTAGATCCTCCTAGACCTATGTGAGTGTTACTTAAATCATCTTGAATCATCCATGATTAGCTTATTACTTGTAATCACTGAGTAATCTTACAATTAAGTTATCTATATCATTGTTTTGATCTAATACACATATCTAATTTATGAAATTATCAACATAATTAAATATAATTAACAACTAATGCAAATATCTAATTTATAAAATTATCAACATAATTAAGTATAATTAACAACATTAATTATACATACACCATAATCAAGAAGTTATTGCTCCCTTAACATGCACATCAATTGATCCCTTATGTGTCCAATGCTAGCCCTAACAAAATAACTCTCATGCATCAATTTAAAATAATGTAAAAAAGTTTTCCATAAAAACTAATAAAGTAAAAAATAATATTTATAATATAGAAAATGTGTCAAATCATCCCATATAATCTCCCAAACAAGATCTTTTAATGTCATAATTTTAAGTTGTCCATACAAAATCAGCCCCCAACAAAAAGCTAGAAATGCAACACCATAATTTTACGTTGTCCCTACAAAATCACCCCCAACGAAAAAGAAGAAGATAGAAATGTGTTTTTGAAACTCAATCACTGAGTTAGTCACATTTTACATTTCTGTAAAATCAAAGCAACACCATGACTTGGTACTCTAGTAGTTATTAATTTATTTTCGACGTTTAGCTCTTGACCACTCCAAACTTCAGTATATATACATTTCAATCTGAATTTGGCTCCAAAATTTGTTTTATTATACATGCCATTTTTTCTGAATACCTCTATCACATCCTTCAGTGGAACAGATATTAAAGAGGAAACAGGGCCCAAATTGAAAATTGCAAAATAATTTCCATCTGCACATTTACATTTTAAATAAATAAAAAAGCAAATTAGTAATTCTTCTTTTTATTTATTTACTTATACTTTTATTACAAAAGCATATTCTTATAATAAGATTTTATTGCATAATATATGCATAAATATTCATTCACATAAATAAAAAAACATAAGGAAAACATACTATAATTTACATTCATAGATATCACATACCTTTTGGACCAGTCGCTATCCACATACGCACCTCATCAACAACAACTTTATCTGCGCATATTAAAAAAAAAATATAACTTAAAAAATTATTATGTAAAAAAAAAAAAAAAATGTAAGTATACATCCTTAGTTATATGATTATAAAAATAGTTTAGTGCTATAGGGAACCCACCTTTGGGTTCTGTCAAACTTGCGCAAAGGCGAGTATAATCATTATAAAGTGAACCATCTGTTCTCAATTTCCATTTCTATATAAGAAATTCAATCCAACAAAAAGATTCAAAAGTTACATAAAAGTAATAAAATTAAAATATTTAAATAAAGTAAATTATAATATAATAAGAATGAAACTTTGATGGATAAGCTAACAATCCATAACCTATTTTAATCATAAACAAACATATTATAACAATGATTATTTGCACTATCAAAAAAACTAACACAAATTACAAAATGCCCAATTACAAGATAGAATTATTACCTGGCTTGCATGTTCCATACAAGGAGAAAAGTAATAGCTTTGGACTTTTCCTGATGTAGAGTGTTGTTTGGGAGAAGAATCTAGGCACATTTTCTCCCTTGAAGATGCTAAAATTTGATATTGTCTTTGGTGTTCCATATTTATATTGCTTTGATCACTGTGTTTTTTAATCAATAAGTAATTATTTATTTTAATTGAAAAATAAATCAACAAATAATTATTCATTTTAATTGAAAAAATAATATATACATGAACTTAAACTACAACAACAAATTAAAGTGTGTGATAAAATAGTCATGTTACTAAAATCTTCTTTCTTTTTTTTATGTATTAAAAAAAAAAAATGAAAGATGCTTACGTTGTTGGAGTATGATAGAAGCATACATTAGATGTACCATTGTGTCTGCCTAATTGTCCTTTCCAACATAGTCGATTCGTTTCTTCTTTATTAAAATCAAATTCCCATTTTTTTGCATTTGCCTTACAAGTAGACACACTTAAAATAAGTTTGGAGACCAATTTTGTACCATCATTACTAAGGCTCTTCATTGGATTTGGCCCAACATAAGCCTTCTTTTTATAGGAAATACTACTAGAAACCTGAGAAACAAAATTGAGAAAGTTAGTATAAGGATGAAAGGCATTAAAAGTACCCCACACCTCTCTTTCCTACCATATAGAAAATCATAAGCAACAATAATAACATCAAATATACCTCTTGGTTATTAGTGCTATAAGAATTTAGATTTAGTAATGTAGGATTTGTGATTAGGGTCATGGTTTCATATTGTAGCTTTCGCAGGTCTCCTCCAAATATAAGTGGGGACTTTGCCATCCCCCATAGAGTTAACTGAAAATTATTGTAACATTATAAATCGTTAGAATGGATGTATTTAGGAAAGAAGGCTTATAAAAAAAGAATGAGGTACTTAAAATCATTCAACAAAAAAACAAATAATTAAATAAATAAAAGGAAGTATGTAGATCAACTCTTAACTTAATAAAGAAAGACAAATATAAGGATAGAAGAAACAAAAACTTGTACAATTGAATTTCATGAAAGATATACAAATAAAAGTAGGAAAAATAGTCTCTTTCAACATTTCAGGTCTGATACATATTAACAAAATAAAACCTAAATCCAAGATAATACTAACCTGGGTTTTTTGTTCATCCAAAGTAAGGTTGCTAAAGCGATGTGGACCTTCATTTACACCTAGTAAAAAATGATCAATTATAATTAATCAAATTTCAAATGTGATTACATTAAATTTAATTAATAAAAACAACTCTCTAAATATATAAAGAATTAATTACATTTATCATTTAAAATGATTATAATAGTCCTTGAAAGTGATAAAAATAGTTACCAGGATCAGTTAACCATCCAAGTGGAAGCATGTCTAAATCTGGCCAAGACTTTCCCCGTAAACCATTTGCTCCTATCAAATTAGAGTCGGAAAAATCTCTGCATATCAACATTTCAAGTACTAAATTAGGCACTTTATTGCCCCAAGAGAAGTGATGTGCACTGTATACCCTAATTTGGAGGAGATGTTGCACATGTGATGGTGGGTGGTTAACACTAATAAATTAAACATGGGAAAAAATGTTGTCTAATATCTAATGCAATAAAAAAGAAAAAGTAAAGAAATAGTCAACATAAAAGAAAAAAAACAAATTAGCATTATCCATCTTCTCTTCCATTTTTTTAAGAGACGATAAGTATACACATGGATTTGTTTATCTATCTAGATGCTTAATTTATCTAGGATTACTTAATAAGGATACATAATCACAAAATTGTAATGTGCTTTCACCTTGACACATTGAAGTGGAATTGGACATCACTCCAATTATCCCAATCATCATTTGTTATTCGATACATATTGACAAAAGATTTTATTTGCATGGCCATTTGTGGTGTAGCATCCTTTCCGGGTGATAGAGAGTACACAATAGGATGATCAAGCTCTTTTAAGATCTGAAAGCAAAAGATACTTGATTTTACTTCATAATATATATAATATAGAAAGTGGCATGTTCAATAATACAAAGGAATAAAATCATTATCTACTTTAAGATGGAAAAACAAAAAAGGGTGAGGAACAAAAATTAGAAAAAATATAATGTTCAATAATAATGCATTTAAAATATCGTCATCTCAACAAAATATATACGACACAAGTTAATGTTATCATTATGAGTGTAGATATTTTTTTGTATTAGAAAATATGTCATTATTGCTTAAACATGTTTTAAATGGGTTTAACATGGATCTCCACTAAGAGAACTTGTGGGTTTCGCCAATTGACCTAACCTATGTTAACAAATTAAAATGTAAACCTCGTTCCTTATCCAATATTTAAATGTATTTCCACTATTAAGAATGAATACTTTATTGAAACAAATTCGAGTAAGTTATGCATAATACCTCTGATACTGTTTTGATCTCTTCTATGTTCAAATTGTCCCCAAAGATACAATCATGCTTCACTGCACCAACTCACAATAAACAAGGCAAGATAATTTGAAATATTGTCAAACCAATGTAAACATAAATTGCAATAATAATGATCATGGGTATTCCAAAAGAAAAAGGCGTTTATTTTTAGACCTTGAATATTTTGGTTAAGGATCCATATCCGTGTATTTAAGAGGTTTCATCTATATGAATCCTAATTAAGTGATAACAAGGAATAAGGCCCCATACCAAAATCAACTCCCCATTCAGCGTATTGTGTATATAATGATTTGAGGAAAGCCTTGCCAGCTCCTAGGTTAGTTTGAACACTCATGAAACATGCAGGCATCCAAGGGCAAGCTTGATCTGTTAGACCGATGTCTTTGGCATGCCAAATCTTCCCACCTTCTTCATAAGGGACACCCTACAAATTGAAAACAAACACATTGTTACTATAATATTAAGGTGAAAGCATAGTCACATGATGTAGTAAGTAGTGCAAAAAACAAAACAACAAAACCCATATTCACTTAGAATGAAAGCATCATTTGATGGATATCATATGTGTTATCTTTTAGTAAGTTTGTATTTTAGAAGGGATCGCAAATACAAAAATCATAAAGAAAGCTCATAAATTACATGGATACACCTTTTAAAGACATATAAAGCATGTATTCACTTCTAAAGAATGTTAGTATTAATCTAAAGAATCTTAGTATTAAAGAGGAGGAGGATGTTATTATATCAGCCCATAAATTTGCATTTTAAAACTAGCTTCCAAATTTGCAATTGGACATATAAGTATTTTTTTTTATCTGTAGTATATGATCAAATATTCTTGCCTAACAAAGGGAAGACAAAACAGTGAAAACTTTTCCTATAATGAGAAAGAATAGAAAAATATATATATATCTTACTTGGGATCCCATGATTGGAGTGTTAGCGTTCACTGCTTGAGTACTAATACCACGCATGACATGAATACCAAACTTAAGACCCATCTTATGCACATGGTCCGCCACCTCCTTGAACCCTTTTCCTTCCTTTGAAGATGGCCATCTTGCAGGGTCTGGAATGGGTCTTCCCCATTCATCTATGACATCAAATCCTGGAGAACTCATAGATGATCCTTCTTTTATTTCCCTGTACCATAAATAATCAACCACAACATACTACAATGGTATTCGTTAGCTTTACTTTTACTATATTTACTCAAAACAATTCAATATTACAAAACAAAAAAATGTACATCCATAATGAATAAATTAATTATCAACATAATCTTCAAAACTAAAATTATATAAAAATCTAACTTTAAAAACTAAAATTATATCAACTTTCAAAACAAAATAATACATCATGAATAAATTGATTATTAACCTGAAAACTAAAATGATATAAAAGTTTTGCTTAAAAATTAAAACTATATCATCTTTTAAAAACAAAATACAACAAAAATATGTATTTATATAAATATTTTATAATTAAAAAATTATATATATAATTTATTATAAATAATCATTTATATAAATTAAATTATAAATTATTTATTTACTTTTAACTTTATTATTAAAGATTATTTCATCGTAATTGTGAATCTACTCCACGATGTGGGATGAGTCTCCTAGGAATAAGATCCAATTAAAAAGTGTTGTATCTTGATAAATACCCTTAAAACTTGAAATAAGTTTTATATTGACAAACTAATATTCTAGTTTGTTTTTATGGTTTTTATTTACGTTGATATCACAATCAACCAATCTTTTTCAGATTTAGACATCTCAATCTATTCAAATATTCAAATAGGGTGATTGAAATTTCATTTTTATGTAATTTTGTTAACTTTATTAAATTTATTAGAATTTGAAAAAAAAAAAATTAATTAATTTTTTTCTTTTGAAAGAAAAATGTTTTATCTTCACAAATATATTTTAAATTTACATTTAAATTTTAGAAAAATTATTTTTTAAATGGCTTGTAGTGCAATTCCTTAGGGTATATTTTTGGAAATACTTTAAAAATAAATAAAATTAAATGGACATTAATATGAAAGTTAATATAGAAGGGTAGTCATGAAATTGATCATAAATATTAAAACCTTCCAATTGCATATCATTTTCAAAAGTTAAGGTTAGTGTAGTCATGAAATTGTGTATTTGGAAATATTAAATGGTCCTTATTAATTAAAGAGTAAGTTAATCATGTGGTAAATAGATTTTGGTTTTAGGAGAGTTTTTTTTATAATTTCTACTTTATTTTGAAGAATTATCGAAATTATAAGTTCAATTAATAAAATTACAGTATGGAGTCGTTTAAAGTTGTAATGTCCTTAAAAAATGGTGTTGTTTAAATTGCATTTTTGAATATGTCAATGGATTAAGCCTCTGTAAAACTTGTAGGGTGTTCAAAAATTAATAACACCTTAAATTTACCTAAATAACAAGAGATAAAATTGCTCATAAACTTCAAAATTTTAATGCCCTTAAAAAATGATCTCACCTAAGATTTACCTAAAAAACATAAGAATGCCAAGAAAATGAAATTTCTTATACAACTCATAGTTTTAATGTTAATGCCCCTAACACTATTAAAAAATTATCTCCATTGCCCAAACACTAAATTCATCAATTGTATAGATTTATTTTTTCACTATTATCTTAGAAAAAAATTTAAACTATTTCAAATAAATTTTTACATTGTAATTTAAAGTGTTTTCTAAAATCATGGAAGAGATTTTTTATTTTGTGAAATAATAATATTAATAAATAAATAAAATAGTAAAATTATTTGAAAAAAATAATTATTAGTTACTCGTATAAATAGTTTAATTTATTTAAAGTAAGGTGTGTTCTAAAGTCATGAAAGAGATTTTTTATTTTGTGAAACAATAATATTAATAAATAAATAAAATAGTAAAATTATTTGAAAAAAATAATTATTAGTTACTAGCTTACATGTATGAAAAGTTCTAAATAAACCAAGAGAGATTTTCATATTGTGAATAAAAATCATAAAAAAAAAAAGCATTTTAGAAGTACAAGGACCTCAAACATTCTACTATGGTTTTGAGACCTCGTTTTCTTTGCTTAGTATCATAGCAAAACCTCACCTATATAACATGTACACGACTTGCTCTTATCTAGTGATTCCTTCTCCCTTGATTGACTTCCTTTAAGCATTGGATATGGATCTTGTGGTCGTTGTTCTTAATGGCCATATTAAGATATGAACAAAGTGACAATGCTTTTTCATGGCAAAGTATTTTTCTTAAAAGGAAGACAACACATTCATTATTAGTTAGATCACCAATGCCTTTACCATTTATCGTTGCAAATATATGGATCAAAGATAATCCCATCTATATTTTTAGCATCAATAAGGGTTATATATAAATGCATGAGTTGCATAATGTGAAGTGGAATGCAACTTCTCAAATTTATTAATGTTTTTAAATGTAATAGTATTTTGAGGGTGCATGAAAATAATAAAAAGAGAGGTTCACACACATTTATATAGGATGGTTGGATAGATGCTTGAGTTAAGCATATGTAATATTAATTCAACGTTTTTATTGGGAGAGTATGCATGTCCTATGCATTTTCATTCTACTAATTTTAACATATAAATGTGTTAGCTTGATTTTTCTCTTGAATGCAATGCATGAGGGAAATTTCATCATATTTGCCCCTTTCATATCAATCAAGTGCTTAATTCCCAGTGGTTATCTTATTATGCCAGCTAAAGAATTGTCTATTACATGTCCATAAAATGACAACACCTCATCTACCCCACACAAGCTTAATGGAAAATGGTTGTACAGATTATTTTGGCATCGACTTATATAATTCCTACAACTAGTGGATATATTACATCTACCTTGTTTTTACTTTAGCAGGTTAGCAATGTTCATAGAAACATGGCATATGGTACAATGAACCCTTCTCGTTTTATATAGGTTTATGGTTGCCTTCAATTTTGTTGGGAGAATCACTAGATTGGTTAGTTGTCATATAGTCACCTCATTAGTGCTATATTGACTACATTTATTTCCCTTTTTTTATTTTTGTTTTTACTTGTTGTGAAGGTTGCCCANATATAGGTTTATGGTTGCCTTCAATTTTGTTGGGAGAATCACTAGATTGGTTAGTTGTCATATAGTCACCTCATTAGTGCTATATTGACTACATTTATTTCCCTTTTTTTATTTTTGTTTTTACTTGTTGTGAAGGTTGCCCATTGGGATGCCTCAGTCATTTCTCTTGGATACCCATAGAGGTTGCCTTAGTGCTCCTTAAAGGGCCTCCTTTTGAGCACCTAAATGCATTTCCAATTGGGAGCCTCAAAATGCTACCCAGGGCACCTTCCCTAGGCACCATGACTCCTTAGATGTGTTGTCAATTGGCAATAGAGGTTCAATTCCCCTCCAAGGATTTATTAAATACTCATGATGAATTCCCTCATGCACCAATAATTTTGAAATTGCAAAGGCAATCAATCTTAATTGGAAGTTTTATTACCCACAACACTTAGTTGATTGAATTGTAGATGAGATGCATGTTTTGCATGAGGAAATAGGTTCCATGCAAGTCATGTTCAATGGTTTGCCAATGAATTTCCAGTGTTATAATGAATGTGATGTCCCGTTCCCAAGAGTAGGCCAGCAGAGAGTGACTTAGTAGTCTATTTGTTCCCGTAGACTATAGTTAGGCAAAAACGGGGAACAAGAAGAGAAATAAGGGTGAAGGAGTGGCTAAACAATTAATTAAGCCAAAAAAACATAAGAAAAGTCACTTAAGCTAAAGTCAATAAAGAAATAGAAGAAAAAGGTGTTGAGGGGGAGACTTAATTAATTAATCACTCACCTTAGGAGGAAAAGTCTCTAGTTTAAGTGATGTCAACGAAAAAATAGATCGGGAAGAGTATAAAGGGGGGAATTCGACCTAATTCCTCATTATGTTATGATTTGATGTTGAGAGAGTTCTAGAGAAAGAAATCAACCTCTTTGTTGTTTTTGTGGATTTCTGGAGGAAACCGCCACCTAGATTGGTTTAGGTGTTGGAAGACACACCCTAGCCTATCAGAGATACCATCCAGGTATTTCACTGTGCCAATTCAGGAGTATCCAGATTTATTGCAGTGACTGTGCAGCTCAGCTAGTGAGGGTGCAAGGGTTAGAGAGGGTTTGGTGTAGTTGCACGAAACCAAGGTTTATCTTGCAGATTCCTTCCAACCCAGTTGAGGATTAGTCGGGGTGCTTATTTTGAGCCATAAATCATCAGATTTTGATGGTGGAATCTACCACAGCACATCAGACAGTCAGGAAGTGTGTAACTCTTAAGGAGGGATGTTTGGGGTTCCAGGGGGTGTTCCGGATCAAATCAGAGGAAACCCTTTCAACCCAGTACAAAGGAGACTAGGGTGCACATTTTGAGACATATAGCATTGGATTTTGACGGTGGAACCAGTAGAGTGCACTCACAGATCCTAGGAGGTGTGCAACCCCCCAGGGATGTCATCCAGAGCTTCAGAGGTCATATCTTCAGTCCAACAGTTATCGGGAGGAGCCTAGAGGCCAGGGCACTCAGTTTGGGACATTTCCAGTCCGTTCTGTCGAGTATAGCCACCATGGCGAGTTTTCCAGAATTTGTAGCAGTTGTCGTGAGTTTCTGGAACTGTGTTTTGTCGATCTATCCGTGCATGCGCAGATTTACCTTCATCTTCTTATCACGAGTATTTTGTATTAGTTGCTTTGTATTCCAATGACAATCATTGAGATCTAGCTGATGATTATTTCTCTGCTTCCAGCATATCATTGTATTTCCTGCTTTTTCCTCATAATACATATTATTGAGATGGTGTTTGTTCCTTATTTCACATGCATCATATATATTTCTTAAACATTAATTGTATGACACACACATGCAAAAACCACCAAGCATGTTAAACAATTAACTCAAACACATCCAGAAACCCCCAGAGTATCAAATCCGAGAGACAAAACATTAGTTCAACAGTAGATATCCAAATCAGTAGGATTTGGGACATGTCAATGAACACATACTTACATGGATGTTTGCATGGCTACAAAGAGACTTACATACAAGGCCACAAGGTTTTGATTGGTACATGGTAGATCTTTGGTGAATGGAGGGGATGAGTGAGATCCACGGTCAATGTCTAAATTTGTATTTATGTTATCACCCATGCATTGATGGAGATCAAAATGAAGAACAATGCATATAGTTTTGGCCTTTTTAGGGATACGTTATGAATGTTGATTGCTACACCTTCCTCACAAGGCTCCTTATTTGGAAAATGATATGTGATGTCATTATGGTTGAGGTTGTCGGTGATAATGGAAGACAATTGTAATTCCTTGACCTTGATTGATTGCATGCAATTGATAGAAAACCTAGAGATATGCATTCAACACTCAAGTTTGATGAAAACTTTTTGCATAAAGTTCTAGTGTCGTTGAACCAATTCTTAAAAAGACCTCAAGGATATGGAATGAATGCACTTCCCTAGACTAAAGCAATCTACAAGTGTTGTGTTGGAAATTGGAAGATTGAAGTTGCATATTCATTGACGACTTGTGCTATCAACAACATATGGAATCCCTTGAGTCTCTCTAATCAATACTCATATAACACTTCAATAGAGAGCCATGACAACAAGAAGAAAAAGGCAACAATGGCTTTGAAGATGAACACCCAATCATACTAGGGGTTTTGAAGTAATGTCCTATAGCTTCCATGGGTATATATGCCATAGAAAAAAATTTAAGAGACAAACAAGGGCTTTTGTGAGAAGTTTTCTTTGATAAAATATGAGCTGGGTTCAAAACGATGCTAAAGAGCACTATGATGATATCAAAGTATTTCATGGAGATAATGTCAAAAGGGCATTAAATGATGGTGCCAAATGTGGATTACAAGATTTGAATTGTTTTCAAATTCAAAGGCTTATAATCCACCTACCCAGCTTCAATTGTGTGGATATTGACGGCCTATAGCCAAATGGGAAGGGACATTATGCACATTGTTGGAAGGGAGCATCTACAAAGGACATGTGAGGTATGGACAGATCATGGTGGATTTCTTCTCTTATCTAAAAATGTGAGGTATGGACAGATCATGGTGGATTTCTTCTCTTATCTAAAAATTTCCCGTTGATTAGTCTCCGCACAGCCGTTTACCAGGTTGCCCACTGTGAATCGTGGAGGCCGCGTAATTTCTCGTTGATCGTGACGAGATGATGGGTCGGCTACTGTTAACCGTTGGAAGCTGCCAAGATCATATGACCAGCAGCCATTTGCATCACGACTATCAGATCACAATTTACACCGACTTTGGCAAACTTCTTAAAGGCCACTGCTTTTTTCAAACGACGCGTATTTGCCCATCTCAGTCTGATCTCATCTAAACGCGTATTTGCGTATTACATTTTCTAAAAAATTATGTTTAACAACAAGAGCCGAAGCTGAATCTTAAATCTGCAAATATTTTGATTAAAGTTAACTCTCACTTTTAATTCTAATTTTAATCAAAACTGGTGGGACTTTGAGTGAGGTTCAATGGTGGGACATTGAGTTAGGTTCAATGATATTTACATTCAATATTGTGAAGAAATTCACTTATAGACAGATGTTTAACAATAGGAGCGGAAGTTGAATCTTAAACTTGTAAATATTTTTTTTTGGTTGACTGGGGAAATCAGCAATTAATGGAGTAACTCGGTTATGTTATTCAACTTATCACTGTAATTCCAAGCATGTCAACGCTGTCTCTCACCGGGCACACAAGGTTAATGGATAATGGTTTCGAACCGGTGACTTCATAGTCAATGGTTCAGTAATATTTACATAGGTAAATTGGTGGGACATGGAGTGAGACTAAAAATAGATGTTTAACAATAGGAGCAGAAGCTGAATCTTAAACCTGCAAATATTTTGATTGAAGCCAACTTTCACTTTTATTTCTAATTTTAATAGAAACTGATGGGACATGAATGAGGTTCAATAATATTTATAGAGGTAAATCAGCTGAATCTTAAACCTGCAAATATTTTGATTAAAGCCCACTTTCACTTTTATTTCTAATTTTAATAAAAACTGATGGGACATGAATGAGGTTCAATAATATTTATAGAGGTAAATCAGCTGAATCTTAAACCTGCAAATATTTTGATTAAAGCCAATTTTCACTTTTAATTCTAATTTATTTGAAACTGGTGGGACATGAGTGAGGTTCAATAATATTTATAGAGGTAAATCAGTGAGACATGGAGTGAGGCTAAATAATATTTATAGAGATCAAGTGACTTGATCCCTGACCTCCTACTTATATTTTACAATCTTCAACCACTCAAGTTAACCTACCAAATTTTATAATTTTGTATTTTTATATTTTAATAATAACTAATTTAGATCTATTTTAATTTGTTTAAAAAAAAAAAATTATAAAAAATTTAGGCACAACAGAGGCAGATGGATCTTAAGAACTTGGAAGTAGTGAAGCGCTAAAACTAGTTCATTGAACTCATTTTACCAATATCTATCAATCAAAAGCTAAAAGCTGGTATGGAGAAGAATCAAATGAAAGGCACCTCACTCAGAGATGGATCTTAAGAAACTAGTTCATTGAACTCATTTTACCAATATCTATCAATCAAAAGCTAAAAGCTGGTAAATGGAGAAGAATCAAATGAGAGGCACCTCACTCAGAGATGGATCTTAAAAACTTAAAGTAGTGAAGCACTGGAACTGGTTCATTGAACTCATTTTACCCAATATCTATCAATCAAAAGCTAAAAGCTCATAAATGGAGAAGAATCAAATGAATTCATGTGCAAACTTTCTTACACTTGTAAAAATATTTGCATGTTCAAGAATTTACTCCTAACTCTTTGATAAATCCAGAATTAAAGAGCATATTCAAGAATTTATTCCTCCTTTAATAGATCCAGAAGTAAAATGCTTTAAACTTAACAATGTAGATCAACCACATTATGACAAACAGCATAATAACTTGAAAACAAGAAAAAAAACCTACCTCATATCCATATTTCAACAACTTTTGAGAAGCAATCTCTGCATTCTGTAAAAACTCTTCTTCAGAGATAATCCATGAAAAGGAGTCATATGAATTCCATCCCCTGGGTGGAATATTTGCCTGGACATCGTCTGCTGCAACTTTCTCCACTGACCTGGAGATAACAGATTCAGTTCTCACAATGTCTGCATAAATTCAAGGAAAGAACAAAGCCTGGACTCACAGCAAAAGTGCAACATAAAACTAGTTGAACAACTCAGAAACCAGACTTACAGAAAAAGGGAAGAAAGCTGAAGGAATGAAAGAACCAGAAGGATTGGCAGCTTAGCCATGGGAATTTAAAAAAATCGACTTATCAGCTGATTTCTGTCCTCGTTTAAAATGAGAACTAGATGATATATAAATGCTGAGTACCACTTCTTGGTATTGGCGTATGACCATCCATTCCGTTAAACGCTCTTAAATCTAATCACACTTGCTGTTCAACTACCTGTTTTAATAACATTCAAGGAGTAATTTTAGTACGCTTCAAATCTTAATTTTTTGGTTTCAAAATATATTAATAAATCAAATAATTATAATATTCCAATACAGATGTTTGACTTAAAAATATTCCAATACAGATGTGTTTTCATAGGTGAGATAAAGCATATTTTAATATTAAAAATATGTTAGAATATCAATAAAAAAAATAAAATAATTATAGCATTTTAACATAAATGGATGAGACGGTTGAGTTCTGGTGTAAGGATTGAAGTGAACAGACATCCAATATAAAATTTATAAACGGAATTGATAGAAAATTTATTTAAATAGATGAAATGAAGCTTATTTTTATATTAAAAAATATAAAACGTAATTATAGCATTTTAAAATAAAACAAATAGTTAAGTTCTGGTTTAATGATTTGAATTGTGTTTTCATAGGTGGAGATAAGGAATGAAGTGAACTGTCATCCAATATAATATTTATAAACGGATTTCAAATAAAAATTATTTAAATAGTTAAAATTGATTTTTTTTTATTAGTCTCATGGATTAGCTTAAGTGGATGAGTGTTGTTGTTGGTAGAATACCTAAGCTTCTTTATGGTTTCATTGGATGTCCCCACCAGATCAGACAAAGAAACTTATTTATGTATAAAAAAATATTAAAAGGTAATTATAGCATTTTAATATAAATCAGTAACAGAATTCATATAAAATATTATTATAATTATTTTAATATAATTGAAGAGAATGGATTTTGAAATGAATGTCCTACAATTACATAGTTTAAGTGTTCTAGGTTTTTGTCTTTTTCTATTTATTTTTTTTAATTTTGTCTGAAATTCAGGTATACATACCTTACTCTCTTCTCTGGGTTTGAACTTGTGACCTCTTAAGAGGAAACACATGTTCTTAACCATTAGACCCACTCAGGTTGTATACCATTTAATAAATGTGTTTTACCATTTAATATTTTTTAAGATGGATTTTAATTTTTTTTAATTAAAAAATTTTATTTAATAAATATAGTTAGAATAAGAACAGTATGAGTCATTATAATTTTAGCATGTTAAGAGATTGTGTTAAACTTTTTAGATATAAATGTTGGTGTTTAAAAATGTTCTATTTTAGGGGTCATTTACCCTTCTAGTTTTATAGAAGAATTGTTAGAATGTATCAATTGTTGATATTATACAATCCAAGTGTAATAAGAATTTTTGAGGATGTTGAATTCATTTATGCATTCAAAATTGTAATTCCAACAATTCTTTTATAATCAAATTCCAACAATCATTGATGAAAAAAGTCCAAATTTTATATCTTTTAAACTTCTCCTTGAGAATCTATATGCCTTACCATGTGATCACTTTGTGGTCCACTAAGAGTATAGACTTTATATATGTATATTACAATTAGATCACTTTGTGGTCTACATAGAAGATGGATTTTGATATGTTTGTCTTATCATTTTGACAACCTTGTGGCAATTGTATGATTTATGATGGTTTTAATAAATGTGTTTTACCATTTAATATTTTTTAAGATGGATTTTTATTTTTTTTAATTAAGAAATTTTATTTAATAAATGTAGTTAGAATAAAAAGAATATGAGTTATTATAATTTTAGTATGTTAAGAGATTGTGTTAAACTTTTTAGATGTAAATGTTGGTGTTTAAAAATGTTTTATCTCTACTCTTCTAGCTTTATAGAAGAATTGTTGGAATCTTAAATATCAATTGTTGATATTATACAATCCAAGTGTAATATGAGTGTTTTGGGGGAAGTTGAATTCATTTGTACATTCAAAATTGCAATTCAAACAATTCTTTTATAGTCAAATTCCAACAATCATTGATGAAAAAAGTCCAAATTTTATAACTTTTAGACTTCTCATTGAGAATCTGTATGCCTTGTGATCACTTTGTGGTCCACTAAGAATATAGACTTCATATATGTATCTTACAATTAGATCACTTTGTGGTCTACATAGAGGATGGATTTTGATATGTTTGTCTTATTATTTTGACAACCTTGTGGCAATTGTGTGATTCATGATGGTTTTAATAAATATGTTTTACAGTTAATTTTTTTAAGATGAATTTTGAGTTTTTTTTCAATTAAGAAATTTTGTTTGATAAATATAGTTAGAATAAAAAGAGTATGAATCATTATAATTTTAGTATGTTAAGAGATTTTGTTAAACTTTTTAGAGATAAATGTTCTATTCGAGGGGTCGTTTACCCTTCTAACCTTATCATAAGCGGTCAACATGTGGATTTGAGTGCTAAAGTCTACAGAGGTGTACATACCCTACCCCTACCCCTACCCCTTCTGGATTTACACCTATAACTTTCTATAAGAAAACACATATTTGTAACCATAAGATTCACTCAATATTATATATATTTTTAAATTATATAACAATACTAATATTTTCATTAATTATTTTATTTTATTTTTAATAATATTAATATATATACACTATACTTTAAGTACTTACATTCAAAGAAAAGAAAAGATATATATATATAGATTACACCATAAACTCATGATCACATTTTAAGTTTAAGGTCGTAATAGGAACTTATGTCCTTTTCAAATAGCACTACATATTAAACAAATCCAATGCAATTGTGATAGATGTTTAATCAACTTATACCATTGGGACCAAAGTTGATAGTATTGTGCGAGAGACAACTAAGATCTTTGATAAGTCTAACTTAGATGAATGAATGTGATTGTTTTATTTCCATGTACAATTGAAATTGAAACTTTATGCAATATTAATTATGAAGAAAAAAAAAATCATTGTAATGAGAAATTTTAAAATTTTAAATATTTAAAGGTATTGTTTTTTTTTACGAAAATGGTTATAGATTATATTAAGGAGGTGGACTGGCCATAGATTCGATTACAAAATGGCTTCGAATTTTTCCAGGCCTGCCTTTCTAAAACCATTCTACTTTTATAGCTATAGACTTGTGAATTGAACTAGTTCCTGTACGCCTTCTAAAGGTACTGGATTATTTACAGCAATGGCTACTATACAAAATGCCATTTGCTGGTCAAATCCTGCTGACAGACTACTTAAAGAGAAGGATTAATTCTTGGGGTCTTGGTTCCAGTTACTGTTTAGCTGAGCCATCTTGGCTTCTAGCTGATCCATTCTTTCTTCGAATTCCTGCTGAGGATTTTTTAGCTCCTTATGCAGCTTGTCTAACTCCTCCGAGAATCCAATTTTTGTAGTGATGATATCTACCTCGAGTTGCTCCATTCTTCGACCAGCCTCCGTGTCCAGGTTCTCCAAGAAGTCCAGCTGATTCTGGAGCAGTTGCTTCAGGTTTTCCAAAGCTTTATCCATCTCTTTCAACCTCTCTTCCGTGCTCGGCTTGCCTGTCGATGATGAAGCCATTTCCAGTCGCACCTCTTCCTGCGCGCGTCTTGCCCTTCTCTGATGGATTCTTCACGCTTTCTCTGTCCCTGGGTGACTTGCAGAACTCGTCTTGAAACTGGATTGAGAGGGGAGAGGTCGCCCTTTATTTCCTCTTCACGCGTTCTCATCATTGCACTTAGATTTACAGGATTTGTGGGTAAGGGCCGCGTGGATCTCTTGTCTCCCCCATATCCAAAGCACCCTTCCTCATGGTACTGAGGTAACTCCTTCAACCAACCAAAACCTCTATCACGTACTGGTCTTATAGATTCGCCTGATTTCCAATCTGCTGCCAAAGCTTGCATTTGAGTATTTGAGAGAGCACAGGTTTGGGTTCAAGGGAGCTCCACGCTATCTATCATTTCATTCACTGTCAGTACCCCCACCTCCAGCAACGCGCCTCTATTGGCTTCCTTGTCAGCCTCCCCATTGAGATCCCTTAGCACATGAAAAAGTTTATAAGATTTAAAATTCCTTAGAAGGAGGCGAATCTTGTCTAGAAGGTTATTTAGAATAATGCTTTGGGTCTTAGAGTGGTTGATTATGGCCTGTATAATTATTCTGGAGTCACCGATTATTGTCAATTCCTGGATTCTGAGTTTGATTGCTTGATGTAGGCCTTGCCAGCGAGCCAGGGCCTCAGCTCTGTTATTGTACTCTATTCCTAGGCCCATAGTGAAGCGCGTTGTTGTAGCCTCTGTGAGATTTTCAATTATGCCCCCTCCCCCAGCCTGTCCTGGGTTTCCCTTCGAGGCCCTGTCAAAGAAGAGAATAGGTGTGTTTATTTTGCTTTTCCAACTGGCAAAATCCTTCTCGCTCTTCCTAATCTCCCAGCCTTCTTTGATTGGATCACTTGCTTTTCGAGCATCGAGACCTTGTATCTTGAACTGGCTTAGCCAACACTCCTCTGCTTCGTCCAGCTTATGAATCTTGATTGTAGAGCATAGGTAAGGAGTTGATTCACCTAGGAGAGCTTGAATTTTAGTGACGACTATGGCTGCACTCCTTTGGCTTTCTCTGAAAATTCTGTGGTTCCTTTCTAGCCAAAGGTTCCACAGGATAAACTTTGGAAGCATTCCCCACAGCAAGAAAGCTTGGTTTCTTCCCTTGACAGCGAAAGGATAAAAGGAGTCCCAGTGGAGAAGGAGGCTTATTAAATCAGGAGAAAAATTGAGTGCAAATTGGGGGCCTATTTCCATCATCCAGACTTCTTTTGAGAAGCCACAATTTAAGAGAAGATGGTCTGTGGTTTCTTCCGCATGAAGGCAAAGGGGACACCTGAAGGGTCCTTCCCAGCCATGTCTTCTGAGGTTCTCCCCTGTTTGGATACTCTTGTGCGCCAGGGTCCAAATGAAGAGGTCGATTTTTGGGAGAGAGTTGGGCTGCCAGATTGCTTTCCAGAGTGTCGGATTAGGCATAGCAGTGGGGACGTTGTTGAAGTGTTGGTAGCCTTCTGTCGTGGTGTAAGCCCTTGCGTTCCTTCCCCATCCTCTTTCATCTTTGCCTTTCTTTTTTAGGGGGGGCTTCCCTTGAAGACATCTTTTGAGGGCACACCAGTGACGGTCTAGAGCAGCTGGCCTATTTGGCACTCCCCACCCTTGCTAGGATCGAAATTTGTCTTCCCCCCAGATCGAGATGTTGGAAAGCGTTACAATATTTTCACTGTCCATCCAGATTTTGAGGCACAGAAGGTCCTGTTGGTGCTCTAAAGGTGGGTCTCCCATTATTGAGTCTGTCCAGATTCTGATTTTCTTACCATTTTTTGGCACCCAGGTAAGGTGAGGGCCGAAGTGAGGAAGCGCCCTTTTGCAGAGCGCAAAGATAGGGGAGCTTTTCGTTTCTTTGCAAGGGAACTCTAAGCCTCTGTCCCGTGGCCCCCGAAAGTATTTCCTCCAAAGCGCGAGTTTACTCCAAGAAGGTTTGCCAATGACCATCTTCCAGAGCATCTTTGCCCCCAAGGCCAGATTTTGAACTCTTGTTTTTTTAAAATTGAGTCCCCCTTCCAGGAAGGGCTTTGAAGTTTTTTCCCAGCTGATCAAGTGCAGTTTCCTTCTTGCTTGCCTGCCTCCTTCCCACAAGAAGCGTCTTTGGAAGGCTTCGATTCTTTGCATGACTGTGGCAGGGGCTAACAACAGCGAGCTCTGGTAGATAGGGATGCTAGACACCACAGACTTTATCAGAACTGCCTTCCCTGCTAAATTTAACCAATTCGCCCCCCAAGAGGTAAATTTATTCTTGAGTTTTTCTACAAGATGGTTCTAGTGAGAGGTTCTAGGGGCAGTTTTAAAAATAGGGATTCCCAGGTATTTAAAGGCCTCCCAATTAGTGTGCCCCTCCATCCCTAGAACTCTTGTTATTCCCAGCATTTCATTTGGTGTGATATTCCATCCATAGATGTTACTCTTGGCCTGGTTTATTTCACTTCCGGAGGCTGCTGCATAAGCGTCCAGTTCTTCCTTAAAATTTTTTGCTATGATCGGACTGCACTATTCTTAATCCTTGGAGATTTTTGTGAACTTGTGCGTTTCCCAGCTGGTAGCTTAGGACTGATGCTTGAATTCCATAGAGCAGGGGCGAGAGGGGGCACCCTTGTCTTAAGCCCCTGGAGGCTTTGAAGAAGTTTGTTACCTTCCCATTCACCAATGGGGCTATCCATGGTGATCTGATGCAGGCTTTTATCCACTTTACAAATTTCAAGTCAAACCCAAACTTCCTCATGACTTCAAATAAAAATTCATGTCTGATTCTATCAAATGCATTAGCAAGGTCCAGTTTAATAACCATACCTTTTTCTTTCCTTCGGACACTGGAGTGGACAGCCTCTTGAACCAAGATGATGTTATCGGCAATATGCCTTCCTTTGACAAAGCCGCCTTGGTTTTCAGGAACGATGAGAGGGAGGAGTGCCTTGAGTCGATTGGCTATAACTTTGGCGAGGATTTTATAGCTTGTGTTGCATAAGGAGATTGTTAGAAAAACAGGACCACGGAGCAATAAAATAAAACAAATGCAGAAACAAAACACAGAAGACATACAATACAAGAGAGA
>SNQJ01S0032914.1:74054-90798 GCA_010110895.2 Picea sitchensis
TCATTACATTGTTGCCCATTACAATATAGGAGTAACTGAAGATTTGTTTAACACTTCATATACTCCTTGGAGAGATGCATGGATTCTTGACACAAGTGAAACCTCCCACGTGAAATTCCAAAGAGACTTATTTGAATACTTCAATGACAATGTAGATGGTGTAATGTATTTTGTAGATAAATCGAGTCTCACACCTTCACGAATGGGCACCATTAGGCTTAAGTTGCTTGGACTCCTATATTTTCTTCTACATAATGTGCTCTATATTCTTGAGTTTCAAAGGAACTTGCTGTCCCTTGTGCACATCTGACAACAAGGCCACTTTGTTCACATGTTCGATGGAAAAGTTGAAATAAGGAAGGATTCTGACAACATGGTTGTCATGACTGGAATAGAATGTGTAAGACTGCTGAAATTGAAAGGGACATCTGCATGTACACAAAATGTTCCATACCTCTCTCATCATAGTGAAGGTATAATTCCATCTAGTCTTTTGTGGCCTACTAGATTTGGCCATATTAATTATGACCATCTTCGTTTGTTGAGAAAGAATGGTGTTTATGGTTTTCTTACTATTCCTAGGAAATTGAAGCAATGTGATGTTTGATTCTACTTCTAGAGCATATAGAAAACTTGAACTGATTCATTGTGATTTATGTGGCCCTATGCATGTTCCTTATGCAAATGACAATAAATATATCATGTCTTTTATTGATGATTGCATAAGGATGTGTTGGGTGTACTTGTTGAAAGATAAATCACAAGCTTTTGAAACTTTAAAAAAATTTCATGTACGAATTTAAAATTAATCTCAGTCTCGTATTGGCTCTCTTCGCAGTGATAAAGGAAAATAATACACATTTGATGAATTTGAAAGTTACCTTCTCCAACATGGGATCAATCATCAAACCATAGTTCCATACAATCCTCAATAAAACAATGTAGCTAAACGAATGAACATGACACTCCTAAATATGGTTCGTTCCATGATGTTTTTGAAGAATGTAAAATTGAAGTTTTGAGATGATGCATTTCTATGTGTAGTTTATGTGAAAAACATATGTCCATCTCGTGCTCTTAAAAAAAAGACTCCTTATGGAATGTGGTATGGCCACATTCCTTCGGCGAGGCATCACAGCGTTTTTGGTTCCACCTGCTATGCCTTGATTCATAAAAAAGAAAAGAAAAAAACTTGATGCATGGAGTTAGAAGTGAATCTTCTTGGGGTACTCAAATACCACCAAGGGATATCTTCTTTATGATGAGACGAATAAGAAATTCATCCTTTCCAAAGATGTAACCTTTCTTGAATCCTCCAAGAATGACAAAACTGTTGAGAGACAACTTGATCATCTAGACAAATTCAATTGTGTAAAGACATATCATGAATTTGATGATGAGATCCCACATCTTGAAGGGGGGATCCCTATACCGGGTCAATATTTGAAATCTCCTTTTGAAGCACCATCTCCCCCACATGAAGAAGTTGTAGCCACTTCATTAGAACATGAAGTTCATTTGGATGATGTGATCGAGAGGATTGAAAATCTTAGTCTTGATGATAACTCAAAATCATCTCAATCAACTAAGTAACTTGGACCATCTCAGAAAGGTCCACCAAAATGGCTCACAAAAACACTTGAAATCGTTCATCTTGATGAGGTTGGAAAGACATAAACCAAAATTTTCTCAAGACAAGATGGAGGTAATGTAGATAATTCAAACTCATGTGATGTAGATAACATGGATGTTTCATATGATTGTGAGTTGAGTTTATCTACTAACCTTGAACCGACTTCCTTTGAAGAAGCCACTTCTTATGAAGAATGGAAAGAAGCTATGCATAGGGAATATGATGCTCTCATCAAGAATATGACATGGAAGTTGGTGGACCTACTATTTGGAACCAAACCAAACGACTGCAAGTGGGTATTCAAGAACAAGTACAAACCAGATGGCTCACTTGAAAGCACAAAGCAAGGCTTGTGGAGAAATGATTTGCATAGAAATAAGGTGTTGATTATAAGGAGAGTTTTCCCCCCAGAACAAAATGGCCTACCATATGTACTCTATTTTCCATGGGAACAGAAAATGGATGGAAAATTCATCAAATGGATGTGAAGATCTCTTTCTTGAATAGGGACTTGAAAGATTCATGTCTCAACTAGAAGGTTGTGTTGTGAAGGGACGAGAACACAAGGTATGCAAGCTCATCAAATCCTTATATGGCCTGAAACAAGCATCACGATCATGGTATGAAAAGTTAACTGGGCATCTTCTTAAATTGAATTTCAAGCATTTCAATCTTGACAATGCAACTTTGTTTGTCAAGAAAATTGGAAAAACTGTTGTATATCTTGTAGTATATGTAGATTATATGTTGATAACAAGGAACAATGAAAGCTACATTGCATCCATAAAGAAAGAGTTGAAGAAATACTTTGAGATGACAAATTTGAGATATTTTCACTACTACTTGGGCATTGAAGTGATTCAAAATCCAAAGTACATATTAATCTCCTAGAAGAAGTACACTGGAGAAATGTTGAACAAGTTTGTCATGGCTGTGTAATCATGTTTCTATTCCAATGGAACAAAATTTGAAACTCACATCAAAAGAAGGGATTGGATTTGAGGATACAACCACGTACAAACAAATTGTGGGAAATCTTATCTATCTTACTACCACCATAGCAAACATTTCATTTGTTGTTTGGATTCTTTCTAGGTTCATGCAAAAGCCTTGTGAAGGAAATTGGTTTGTTGCAAAAAGAGTTCTAAAATACTTGAAGGGAACATAAGATTTTGGACTTTGGTACTCTAAGGTGGATGACTTCAACCTGATCGGATATTCTAATTCTGAATTTGTTGGGGATAAGGAAAATTGAGTGTCAATTTTGGGCTATCTCATGAGTCTTGGATCAATAGTTGTCTTTTGGAGATCACACAAATAGTCAGTTTCAACAGATTCCACAACAGAGGAAAAATATCTGGTAGTTGTAGAAGTGACGAAAGAGATTGTGTGGCTCAGAAAAATACTTGAATATTTGCAGGAGAAACACAAATTCTACTCCTCTTCTAGTTGACAATAGTTTTGCAATCAAGCTGGCCAAAAATACCAGATTCCATGATCTAACTAAGCACATCAACACAAAGAATCATCTGATTCATTATCATGTAGAGGCCAAGACTATTCACTTGATACATTGTTCCACAAATGAGCAAATTGTGGACATCTTCACCAAAACACTTGGAAGAGAAAAAATTGTAAATTTTAGATTGGTACTTGGACTCACAAACACCCCTTTAGATTAATGGGAGGAAGGTTGAACACTAATCCTTAGGATTGCAGTTATTGTAATTATTGTAAATATGAAGAGTCACAAGTGATATGAAGAATCACTCATTAGAGAATACCAACACTCAATTACAATGTATTTATAAACCTCTCATGCTAATGCAAAACATAAGTGTGTATTTACAAGTTCTATTGACCTAACAATACCTTTAAATATTTAAAATTTTAAAATTTCTCATTAAAATGATTTTTTTTTTCTTCATAATTAATATTGCATAAAGTTTCAATTTCAATTGTACATGGAAATAGAACAATCACATTCATTCATCTAAGTTACACTTATCAAAGATCTTAGTTGTCTCTCGCACAATACTATCAACTTTGGTCCCAATGGTATAAGTTGATTAAACATCTATCACAATTGCATTGGATTTGTTTAATATGTAGTGCTATTTGAAAAAGACATAAGTTCCTATTACGACCTTAAACTTAAAATGTGATCATGAGTTTATGGTGTAATATATATATATATATATATATATATATATTATTTTATTTTCCTTTTTTTTGAATGTAAGTACTTAAAGTATAGTGTATATATATTAATATTATTAAAAATAAAATAATTAATGAAAATATTAGTATTGTTATATAATTTAAAAATATATATAGTATTGAGTGAATCTTATGGTTAAAAATATGTGTTTTTTTATAGAAAGTTATAGGTGTAAATTCAGAGGGGTAGGGGTAGGGGTAGGGTATGTACACCTCTATAGACTTTAGCACTCAAATCCACATGTTGATCGCTTATGATAAGGTTAGAAGGGTAGACGACCCCTCGGATAGAACATTTATATCTAAAAAGTTTAACACAATCTCTTAACATACTAAAATTATAACAACTCATACTCTTTTTATTCTAACTATATTTATCAAACAAAATTTCTTAATTGAAAAAAAAAATCAAAATTCATCTTAAAAAATTAACTGTAAAACATATTTATTAAAACCATCATGAATCACACAGTTGCCACAAGGTTGTCAAAATAATAAGACAAACACATCAAAATCCATCCTCTATGTAGACCACAAAGTGATCTAATTGTAAGATACATATATGAAGTCTATATTCTTAGTGGACCACAAAGTGATCACAAGGCATATAGATTCTCAAGGAGAAGTCTAAAAGTTATAAACTTTGGACTTTTTTCATCAATGATTGTTGGAATTTGACTATAAAAAAATTGTTGGAATTGCAATTTTGAATGCACAAATGAATTCAACTTCCCCCAAAACACTCATATTACACTTGGATTGTATAATATCAACAATTGATATTTAAGATTCTAACAATTCTTCTATAAGGCTAGAAGAGTAGAGATGGAACATTTTTAAACACCAACATTTACATCTAAAAAGTTTAACACAATCTCTTACCATACTAAAATTATAATGACTCATACTATTTTTATTCTAACTACATTTATTAAATAAAATTTCTTAATTAAAAAAAAATAAAAATCCATCTTAAAAAATATTAAATGGTAAAACACATTTATTAAAACCATCATGAATCATACAATTGCCACAAGGTTGTCAAAATGATAAGACAAACATATCAAAATCCATCGTCTATGTAGACCACAAAGTGATCTAATTGTAATATACATATATAAAGTCTATATTCTTAGTGGACCACAAAGTGATCACATGGTAAGGCATATAGATTCTCAAGGAGAAGTTTAAAAGTTATAAAATTTGGACTTTTTTCATCAATGATTGTTGGAATTTGATTATAAAAGAATTGTTGGAATTGCAATTTTGAATGCACAAATGAATTCAACATCTTCAAAAATTCCTATTACACTTAGATTGTATAATATCAACAATTGATATTTAAGATTCTAACAATTCTTCTATAAAGCTAGAAGGGTAGATGACCCCTAAAATAGAACATTTTTAAACACCAACATTTATATCTAAAAAGTTTAACACAATCTCTTAACATGCTAAAATTATAATGACTCATATTATTTTTATTCTAACTATATTTATTAAATAAAATTTCTTAATTAAAAAAAATCAAAATCCATCTTAAAAAATATTAAATGGTAAAACACATTTATTAAATGGTATACAGCTTGAGTGGGCCTAATGGTTAAGGACACGTGTTTCCTCCTAAAAGGTCACAAGTTCAAAAAGGAGGGTAGGGTATGTATACCTCTTTAGACTTTACCTCTATAGACTTTACACAAAATTAAAAGAAATAAATAGAAAAAGACAAAAACCTAGAACACTTAAACTATGTAGTTGTAGGACATTCATTTCAAAATCCATTCTCTTCAATTATATTGAAATACTTATAATAATATTTTATATGAATTCTGTTACTGATTTATATTAAAATGCTATAATTACCTTTTAATATTTTTTTATACATAAATAAGTTTCTTTGCCTGATTTGGTGGGGACATCCAATGAGACCATAAAGAAGCTCATGTATTCTACCAACAACACTCATCCACTTAAGCTAATCCACGAGAATTATATTAGATGACAGTTCACTTCATTCCTTATCTCCACCTATAAAAACACAAGTCAAAATCATTAAACCAGAACTTAACCATTTGTTTTATTTTATTTTAATATAAAAATAAGCTTCATTTCATCTATTTAAATATTTTTTCTATCAATTCCGTTTATAAATTTTATATTGGATGTCTGTTCCCTTCAATCCTTACACCAGAACTCAACCGTCTCAACCATTTATGTTAAAATGCTATAATTACTTTATTTTTTTTTATTGATATTCTAACATATTTTTAATATTAAAATATGCTTTATCTCACCTATGAAAACACAAGTCAAACATCTGTATTGGAATATTACAGATGTTTGATTTATTAATATATTTTGAAACCAAAAAATTAAGATTTGAAGCGTACTAAAATTACTCCTTGAATGTTATTAAAACAGGTAGTTGAACAGCAAGTGTGATTAGTTTTAAGAGCGTTTAACGGAATGGATGGTCATACGCCAATACCAAGAAGTGGTACTCAGCATTTATATATCATCTAGTTCTCATTTTAAACGAGGACAGAAATCAGCTGATAAGTCGATTTTTTAAGATTCCCATGGCTAAGCTGCCAATCCCTCTGGTTCTTTCATTCCTTCAGCTTTCTTCCCTTTTTCTGTAAGTCTGGTTTCTGAGTTGCTCAACTAGTTTTATGTTGCACTTTTGCTGTTAGTCCAGGCTTTGTTATTTCCTTGAATTTATGCAGACATTGTGAGAACTGAATCTGTTATCTCCAGGTCAGTGGAGAAAGTTGCAGCAGATGATGTCCAGGCAAATATTCCACCCAGGGGATGGAATTCATATGACTCCTTTTCATGGATTATCTCTGAAGAAGAGTTTTTACAGAATGCAGAGATTGCTTCTCAAAAGTTGTTGAAATATGGATATGAGGTAGGTTTTTTTTTCTTGTTTTCAAGTTATTATGCTGTTTGTCATAATGTTGTTGATCTACATTGTTAAGTTTAAAGCTTTTTACTTCTGGATCTATTCAAGGAGGAATAAATTCTTGAATATGCTTTTTAATTCTGGATTTATCAAAGAGTTAGGAGTAAATTCTTGAACATGCAAATATTTTTACGAGTATACAAATTTGTAAAAAAGTTTGCACAGGAATTCATTTGATTCTTCTCCATTTATGAGCTTTTAGCTTTTGATTGATAGATATTGGGTAAAATGAGTTCAATGAACCAGTTCCAGTGCTTCACTACATTAAATTTTTAAGATCCATCTCTGAGTGAGGTGCCTCTCATTTGATTCTTCTCCATTTACCAGCTTTTAGCTTTTGATTGATAGATATTGGTAAAATGAGTTCAATGAACTAGTTTCTTAAGATCCATCTCTGAGTGAGGTGCCTTTCATTTGATTCTTCTCCATTTACCAGCTTTTAGCTTTTGATTGATAGATATTGGTAAAATGAGTTCAATGAACTAGTTTCAGCCTTTCACTACTTCAAGTTCTTAAGATCCATCTGCCTCTGTTGTGCCTCACTCTTGGAATATTTTTTTCTTTACCAAATTTTGCTTTAAAAACAAATTAAAATAGATTTAAATTAGTTATTATTAAAATATAAAAAAAACAAAATTATCAAGTTTGGTGGGTTAGCTTGAGTGGTTAAAGATTGTAAATTACAAGTAAGAGGTCAGGGATCAAGTCACTCGATCTCTATAAATATTATTTAGCCTCACTCCATGTCTCACTGATTTACCTCTATAAATATCATTGAACCTCACTCATGTCCCACCAGTTTCAAATAAATTAGAATTAAAAGTGAAAATTGGCTTTAATCAAAATATTTGCAGGTTTAAGATTCAGCTGATTTACCTCTATAAATATTATTGAACCTCACTCATGTCCCACCAGTTTCTATTAAAATTAGAATTAGAAGTGAAAATTGGCTTTAATCAAAATATTTGCAGGTTTAAGATTCAGCTTCTGCTCCTGTTGTTAAACATCTGTTTTTAGCCTCACTCCATGTCCCACCAATTTACCTATGTAAATATTATTGAACCATTGACTGTGAAGTCACTGATTCGAAACCATCCACTAGCCTTATGTACCGCACCGAAACCATCCACTAGCCTTGTGTGCTCCATTAGGGGCAGCGTTGACATGCTTGGAATTACAGTGATAAATTGAATAACATAACCAAGTTATAGTTACTGATTTCCCCAGTCAACCAAAAAAAAATATTTGCAAGTTTAAGATTCAACTTCCGCTCCTATTGTTAAACATCTGTCTATGAGTGAATTTCTTCATGATATTGAATGTAAATATCATTGAATCTCACTCAATGTCCCACCATTGAACCTCACTCAATGTCCCACTAGTTTTGATTAAAATTAGAATTAAAAGTGAGAATTAACTTTAATCAAAATATTTGCAGATTTAAGATTCATCTTTTCAGCTTCGGCTCTTGTTAAGCATAATTTTTTATAAAATGTAATACGCAAATACGCGTTTAGATGGGATCAGACTGAGATGGGCAATTACGCGTCGTTTGAAAAAAGCAGTGGCCTTTAAGAAGTTTGCCAAAGTCGGTGTAAATTGTGAGCTGATAGTCGTGATGCAAATGGCTGCTGGTCATATGATCTTGGAAGCTTCCAACGGTTAACAGTAACCGACCCATCATCTCGTCACGATCAACGAGAAATTACGTGGCCTTCACGATTCACAGTGGCCAACCTGGTAAACGGCTGTGCGGACACTAATCAACGGGAAATTTTTAGATAAGAGAAGAAATCCACCATGATCTGTCCATACCTCACATTTTTAGATAAGAGAAGAAATCCACCATGATCTGTCCATACCTCACATGTCCTTTGTAGGTGTTCCCTTCCAACAATGTGCATAATGTCCCTTCCCATTTGGCTATAGGCCGTCAATATCCACACAATTGAACGCTGGGTAGGTGGATTATAAGCCTTTGAATTTGAAAACAATTCAAATCTTGTAATCCAACTTTGGCAGCATCATTTAATGCCCATGTCCTTTGTAGGTGCTCCCTTCCAACAATCTTCCAACAATGTGCATAATGTCCCTTCCCATTTGGCTGTAGGCAGTCAATATCCAACCTACTCAGCACAATTGAACGCTGGTTAGGTGGATTATAAGCCTTTGAATTTGAAAACAATTCAAATCTTGTAATCCACCTTTGACAGCATCATTTAATGCCCTTTTGACTTTAGCTCCATGAAATACCTTGATATCATCATAGTGCTCTTTGGCATCGTTTTGAACCCAGCTCATATTTTACCAAATAAAACTTCTCACAAAAGCCCTTGTTTGTCTCTAAAATCTTCTTCTATTGCATATATACCCATGGAAGCTATAGGACATTACTTCAAAACCCCTAGTATGATTGGGTGTTCATCTTCAAAGCCATTGTTGCCTTTTTCTTCTTGTTATCATGGCTCTCTATTGAAGTGTTATATGAGTATTGATTAGAGAGACTTAAGGGATTCCATATGTTATTGATAGCACAAGTTGTCAATGAATATGCAATTCCAATCTTCCAATTTCCAACACAACATAATCACACGACACTTGTAGATTGCTTTAGTCTAGGGAAGTGCATTCATTCCATATCCTTGAGGTCTTTTTAAGAATTGGCTCAACGACACTAGAACTTTATTTATCTTGATGCAAGGAAAGACATTCTATGTTTGATAGTCAATCCTCTAAACTGGGTATGCAAAAAGTTTTCATCAAACTTGAGTGTTGAATGCATATCTCTAGGTTTTCTATCAATTGCATGCAATCAATCAAGGTCAAGGCATTACAATTGTCTTCCATTATCACCGACAACCTCAACCATAATGACATCACATATCATTTTCCAAATAAGGAGCCTTGTGAGGAAGGTGTAGCAATCAACATTCATAACGTATCCCTAAAAAGGCCAAAACTATATGCATTGTTCTTCATTTTGATCTCCATCAATGCATGGGTGATAACATAAATACAAATTTAGACATTGACCGTGGATCTCACTCATCCCCTCCATTCACCAAAGATCTACCATGTACCAATCAAAACCTTGTGGCCTTGTATGTAAGTCTCTTTGTAGCCATGCAAACATCCATGTAAGTATGTGTTCATTGACATGTCCCAAATCCTACTGATTTGGATATCTACTGTTGAACTAATGTTTTGTCTCTCGGATTTGATACTCTGGGGGTTTCTGGATGTGTTTGAGTTAATTGTTTAACATGCTTGGTGGTTTTTGCATGTGTGTGTCATACAATTAATGTTTAAGAAATATATATGATGCATGTGAAATAAGGAACAAACACCATCTCAATAATATGTATTATGAGGAAAAAGCAGGAAATACAATGATATGCTGGAAGCAGAGAAATAATCATCAGCTAGATCTCAATGATTGTCATTGGAATACAAAGCAACTAATACAAAATACTCGTGATAAGAAGATGAAGGTAAATCTGCGCATGCACGGATAGATCGACAAAACACAGTTCCAGAAACTCACGACAACTGCTACAAATTCTGGAAAACTCGCCATGGTGGCTATACTCGACAGAACGGACTGGAAATGTCCCAAACTGAGTGCCCTGGCCTCTAGGCTCCTCCCGATAACTGTTGGACTGAAGATATGACCTCTGAAGCTCTGGATGACATCCCTGGGGGGTTGCACACCTCCTAGGATCTGTGAGTGCACTCTACTGGTTCCACCGTCAAAATCCAATGCTATATGTCTCAAAATGTGCACCCTAGTCTCCTTTGTACTGGGTTGAAAGGGTTTCCTCTGATTTGATCCGGAACACCCCCTGGAACCCCAAACATCCCTCCTTAAGAGTTACACACTTCCTGACTGTCTGATGTGCTGTGGTAGATTCCACCATCAAAATCTGATGATTTATGGCTCAAAATAAGCACCCCGACTAATCCTCAACTGGGTTGGAAGGAATCTGCAAGATAAACCTTGGTTTCGTGCAACTACACCAAACCCTCTCTAACCCTTGCACCCTCACTAGCTGAGCTGCACAGTCACTGCAATAAATCTGGATACTCCTGAATTGGCACAGTGAAATACCTGGATGGTATCTCTGATAGGCTAGGGTGTGTCTTCCAACACCTAAACCAATCTAGGTGGCGGTTTCCTCCAGAAATCCACAAAAACAACAAAGAGGTTGATTTCTTTCTCTAGAACTCTCTCAACATCAAATCATAACATAATGAGGAATTAGGTCGAATTCCCCCCTTTATACTCTTCCCGATCTATTTTTTCGTTGACATCACTTAAACTAGAGACTTTTCCTCCTAAGGTGAGTGATTAATTAATTAAGTCTCCCCCTCAACACCTTTTTCTTCTATTTCTTTATTGACTTTAGCTTAAGTGACTTTTCTTATGTTTTTTTGGCTTAATTAATTGTTTAGCCACTCCTTCACCCTTATTTCTCTTCTTGTTCCCCGTTTTTGCCTAACTATAGTCTACGGGAACAAATAGACTACTAAGTCACTCTCTGCTGGCCTACTCTTGGGAACGGGACATCACATTCATTATAACACTGGAAATTCATTGGCAAACCATTGAACATGACTTGCATGGAACCTATTTCCTCATGCAAAACATGCATCTCATCTACAATTCAATCAACTAAGTGTTGTGGGTAATAAAACTTCCAATTAAGATTGATTGCCTTTGCAATTTCAAAATTATTGGTGCATGAGGGAATTCATCATGAGTATTTAATAAATCCTTGGAGGGGAATTGAACCTCTATTGCCAATTGACAACACATCTAAGGAGTCATGGTGCCTAGGGAAGGTGCCCTGGGTAGCATTTTGAGGCTCCCAATTGGAAATGCATTTAGGTGCTCAAAAGGAGGCCCTTTAAGGAGCACTAAGGCAACCTCTATGGGTATCCAAGAGAAATGACTGAGGCATCCCAATGGGCAACCTTCACAACAAGTAAAAACAAAAATAAAAAAAGGGAAATAAATGTAGTCAATATAGCACTAATGAGGTGACTATATGACAACTAACCAATCTAGTGATTCTCCCAACAAAATTGAAGGCAACCATAAACCTATATACTAAGGCAACCTCTATGGGTATCCAAGAGAAATGACTAAGACATCCCAATGGGCAACCTTTCTACAAATAAGTAAAAATAAAAAATAAAAAGGGAAATAAATGTAGTCAATATAGCACTAATGAGGTGACTATATGACAACTAACCAATCTAGTGATTCTCCCAACAAAATTGAAGGCAACCATAAACCTATATGAAATGAGAAGGGTTCATTGTACCACATACCATGTTTCTATGAACATTGCTAACCTGCTAAAGTAAAAACAAGGTAGATGTAATATATCCACTAGTTGTAGGAATTATATAAGTCAATGCCAAAATAATTTGTACAACCATTTTCCATTAAGCTTATGTGGGGTAGATGAGTTGTTGTCTTTTTATGGACATGGAATAGACAATACTTTAGCTGGGATAATAAGATAACCATTGAGAATTAAACACTTGGTTAATATGAAAGGGGCAAATATGATGAAATTTCCCTCATGCATTGCATTCAAGAGAAAAATCAAGCTAACACATTTATATGTTAAAATTAGTAGAATGAAAATGCATAGAGCATGCATACTCTCCCAATAAAAACGTTGAATTAATATTACATATGCTTAACTCAAGCATCTATCCAACCATCCTATATAAATGTGTGTGAACCTATCCTTTTATTATTTCTAATCTCAAAATACTATTACATTTGAAAACATTAATAAATTTGAGAAGTTGCATTCCACTTCACATTATGCAACTCATGCATTTAGATATAACCCTTATTGATGCTAAAAATATAGATGGGATTATCTTTGATCCATATATTTGCAACGATAAATGGTAAAGGCATTGGTGGTCTAACTAATGAATATGTTGTCTTCCTTTTAAGAAAAATACTTTGCCATGAAAAAGCATTGTCACTTTGTTCATATCTTAATATGGCCATTAAGAACAACGACCACAAGATCCATATCCAATGCTTAAAGGAAGTCAATCAAGGGAGAAGGAATCACTAGATAAGAGCAAGTCGTGTACATGTTATATAAGTGAGGTTTTGCAATGATACTAAGCAAAGAAAACCAGGTCTCAAAACCATAATAGCATGTTTGAGGTCCTTGTACTTTTAAAATGTTGTTTTTATGATTTTATTCGACACACATTATGAAATTCCCTCTCGCTTCATTTAGAACTTTCATACATGTATTGCTATAACTAATATCATTTTCAAAAATTCATTATTTTATTTATCATTAATAAAATAAATTAAAAAAAAAAAAAAAAAAAAAAAAAAAAAAAAAAAAAAAATAATTCTATTTTAAATAAATTAACCATTTATATAAGAATTAATAACTATTTTCTCTAAATAATTCTACTATTTTATTTATTTTATTAATATTATTATTTTGGCCAAAATAAAAATCTCTTCCATGACTTTAGAACACACCTTAAATTACAATGTAAAAATCTATTTGAAATAGTTTAATTTTTTTTCTAAAATAATAGTGAAAAAACAAATCTATACAATTGATGAATTTAGTGTTTGGGCAATGGAGATCATTTTTTAATAGTGTTAGGGGCATTAACATTAAAACTATGAGTTGTATATGAAATTTCATTTTCTTGCATTCTATTTTCGTTAAAATGGGAGAGTGGAGTGATATGAACAAATATTCAATTGCTTTCAATATCAATAAAATGGACTCTATTATATAGAGTGTAATGTGCTTGTTATTAGATCTAACTTATTCTAAAGATATCTAGAGAGGTTGAGAGAATATCTCAACTACACACCAAACTAGGGTTCTCACCAATCCAACTCTTTAACAACCTTCTTAATAAAAGGATCATTGATAACTCACGTGAGATGAACTTCACTTCCTTTAATATATTAGCAAGAACATTAGATAAGTAGGAATTATATATTCCAACACTTCCCTTTAATGACTACTTATCTAAATATCTTTGTGGTCATATTCACTATGTTTCCGCTCTTGTACCTGGATCTGATTATTGATGTCCATATAAAGAGAAATCCATCTACCGGAATAGATGGGTCATCTGCCGCTGTAACCGATAGTTCTCTAGGAATTTTTTTCAGCTACATGGTTCATTCAATTAGTCTTCATAGCCCTTCATCAATACATCATCATCATCAACTGGTTTTATTTCTTGGCTTACCCATAACCGCGTTCGGTTTCTTTGGATACCCTCAACCATGCACCGGGTTTTCTCGGATTGCCTGTAACCATGCTCTGGTTTTCTCGGATTACCCTCAACTATGCACCAAGTTTTCTCGGATTTTCATCAGTAACCATGCTTTACATAGTGGTTTCTAGATTACCACGAGCTTTTCACATTAGGGGGTATACAATGGCTCAGGTACATAGAATTTTCTAGGACCACTACATCAGAATATCCTAGTCTTGCTTTCAATTACATGTCTCACAAATAATATAACTATGCACACCTTCAAACCAAAAAATATCAATAACAATACTTGTAAAATCATAACTCAATCACACTTCTTGCAATCAACGCTCTGTGAGTCCGACGGAATGGGAACGTACACCTCACTTCATTTCGCTATAACACCTCTATGTGATCTGTAGAAGAACTTCTTGAACATTCTCTTCAGCAACACTGTGGTTCCTGGATACCACCTCGGGCTCACGGGCAGACAGATCACGCTCGCTTCCATTATGCACTCGCCGATCGAACCACTGCACTGCAGCTGCAAAACCTTCTTGGGCACACTGGCAGCCACGATCCAGGCACCTCTAGGCGCTGACACCATTCTGATGGTAACAGAGCCACACTTCCCCGTGACCTTAACAGGCACAGTATGGGGCTTCCCGATCTTGTTACCCCAGTAACCCCTCCTCACGGGAATAACTGAAAGCTTCGCCAAAATAATAGCTCCGCGGATAGCCGTGGCCACCTCTTTGCTACACTTGACCCCAAGCCCTACGTGGCCATTGCCGTCACCCACAACAACGAATGCCTTGAATCGAGTCCTCTGCGCGGCCCTCGTCTGCTTCTGCACGGGCATGATCTTCATGACCTCATCCTTCAACTGGGGTCCCATCATGGCCTCCACGATCTGGGGCTCCTTCACTGCAACTAACACGAGCATCTTAATTGCTTCCTCGCAGAAAACAACCAGATCTGGGCGTCCTTCTGGGATCGAAATCAGAGGTCTTCAAGAAATAATGAGAAGCAATCGAACACTACTGCCACAAAATCCAAAAAGATGCAGCGGCCACAAGTACAATCGACAGGCCCTCATTATCTTTCCAAAGTTATCTCGAGGCCATAGCATGCGAGAGATGCGCAATAAATAAAACACAGTGGCGCTTTAAATATATACACTTGACAACACTCAAATACTAGCACTCAGGTCATGAACGCAACAGGGAGTGAACGAACATAAAATAGCAATCCATTTATAAAATAACAGTCCCACGTCACTCTAGATAACTGTCTCAACGCTATCTCCAGCAGTGATTGCAAACTCCAGCAGCGATGGAAAACATCTTCACAAACAATGGCGGGTCACAATGTAAAGCTCTAAAAAATTATCTACTCTACTCTCCACATATTTCTGGGCACTCCCGTGAGGGAGTCACGCCCAACCCTGATGCTCTGATACCATGTTAAAATGGGAGAGTAGAGTGATATGAACAAATATTCAATTGCTTTCAATATCAATACAATGGACACTATTATATAGAGTGTACAGGTTGTTATTAGATCTAACTTATTCTAAAGATAACTGGAGAGGTTGAGAGAATATCTCAACCACACACCAAACTAGGTTCTCACCAATCCAACTCTTTAACAACCTCTTAATAATAGGATCACACAACTCACGTAGAGATGAACTCTACCTCTCAATATATTAGCAAGAACATTAGATAAGTAGGAATTATATAATCCAACACTTATGTTTTTTAGGTAAATTTTAGGTGAGATCATTTTTTAAGGGCATTAAAATTTTGAGGTTTATGAGTAATTTTATCTCTTGTTATTTAGGTAAATTTAAGGTGTTATCATTTTTTTAACACCCTACAGGTTTTACAGAGGGGCTGAATCCATTGGTGTATTCAAAAATGCAATTTAAACAACACCATTTTTTAAGGACATTAAAACTTTAAGGTCTGTGAGCAATTTTATTCCTTGTTATAAAGAAAATAAAAATGGTTGTTACCAAATATAAACTTAAATAGATGATAGATTTTTGTGATAAAAAATGTTAGGATTTCTCTTGTTTATTTGAGTTATTTGACCTTTACCATTTAATTTTGGAGTAAATTTTCTATCTCCTAGAGTTATTTGACCTTTGTTTTGAAACGACTCCATACTGTAATTTTATTAATTGAACTTGTAATTTCAATAATTCTTCAAAATAAAGTAGAAATTATAAAAAAAACTCTCCTAAAACCAAAATCTATTTACCACAAGATTAAGTTACTCCTTAATTAATAACGACCATTTAATGTTTCCAAATACACAATTTCATGACTACACTAACCTTAACTTTTGAAAATGATATGAAATTGGAAGATTTTAATATTTATGGTTAATTGACCTTTCCATATTAACTTCAATTTAATTTAATTTTTTTTTAAAGCATTTCCAAAAATATGCTCTAAGGAGTTGCACTACAAGCTGTTTAAAAAATAAATTTTCTAAAATTTAAATGTAAATTTAAAATATATTTGTGAAGATAAAACATTTTTCTAAAAATAATTTTTCTAAAATTTAAAATATATTTGTGAAGATAAAACATTTTTCTTTCCAAATAAAAAATTTGATTAATTTTTTTTTTTTTTTTT
>SNQJ01S0032915.1:12092-23205 GCA_010110895.2 Picea sitchensis
TAGTGCATGTTTTTGATTGGAGAGTTGAAGGCGATCCATGTCAGATGGATATGAAGGAAGCGTGTGCAACAACGATCTCAAGACAGGTACCGCTCTTTGCTTTTGCACAGTTGAGGATCCTTGGTTGCCTTTAAATCTGTAAACTATCTATGACAGCCGGAGAAGCTTTTCAGGCCCTAAATAAACCGGTGACTGCAAGTGTGTGGAACTGTAATACTGTTTACAGTATATATAGATAGATAGCTTCCTTTTGATTACATGATAAGATTTCACCCCCATATATAAATGTTAATTTTGAACGGGCTGGGCCTGGGCAACCGTACTCACACTGTATTAAATAAATTCCAAAGCTGAAGTTTAACTGTTTTATAACTATGTTTAAAATTTTGATTAAAAAACTTATTTTATTATAATAAGTTTATATAGAATAAATTTTGATTAAAAAACATATTTTATGGTAATAAGTTTATATAGAATATAATAATTATAAAAATAAATATAGGAAAAAAAATATTAATAATTTATATCAACATAGCATACATTTCTTACAAGTTTCTCATTTTGATATAATTTTACAGTAATATTTTGGGAATTAATGAGGTGGATTTGAGAGAGGAGGATAAGAAATAAGGGGAGGGCTTGGAAGAGGAACTCATTGTTGTTTGAGGATTTCTGAATTTCTAAAAGATAGAGGAGGAGGGGGAGGAAATTGGAAGAATCTTTTTTTTGGGGGGGAACTCTTATAGGGAACTGTTGTTGCTGGGAATTTTGGGCTCGGGGGCAGGAAACCGCAAGGATTCCTAGAGATAGGGAGTCAGAGAGGCTCTTGCTAGTTGGTTGGGAGGTTAATATTCAGCTTGGGCAAGAACAAGAACATGATCAGACATAAAATAGACTAGATAAATCAACCTGGAGGTGGAGGTATGTATATGTTGTTGTTATCATTAGTCTGTTGTTGATATCATTATTTTGTTGTTGCTGCTGATATTATTATGTTGTTATCATTGATATTATTATGTTGTTACTCTCTATTCCTGGTTTATTCCAAGTATAAGAAAATGCTGAAAGAAATTCTAAACTAAATTTTAGAAAACTTTCTAATTAGTTTGAGTCCTGAAAATAGCCAGCCTCTACATATGGTATCAGAGCCCAGTTTCAAAACTGAAACCTGGGCTTGACCACCCACAACAATGGGATTTTGTCTTTTTCATCCAATTTGGGTTGTTACAAGGAAATTCATCAGAAAAAAAAAAAAGTAAAAAGAAAAGAAGAAAAATCATAAAGTTTTGTAGTAATCTTACAAGAATCCATCTGTGTGCTCAAGTTTTCGACTTCCTTCAATGATAGACTCCTTCTATTGAACTTCATAAAGAAAATGCTTATCACGTGGAACATGGATGCTCCATTTTCGAAATGATGCAACTACCACCTGGGCTATCTGGGTCAAGGGACTGCCCCCTGGCTTGTGATGTCGGTATAAAACAATACCTGAATATACTGTTATTCCCATGGTAACAGTAGGAATTCCAAAACCCCAGTCCCAACCACCATTCTCTTGGATCCAAACAAGAACACTACTGACAACAAGAGCACCAATGTTAATTGATAAATAAAACCAGTTGAATAAAAACAAACTTTTTTTTTCTACATCATTTGTCTCATCAAACTGGTCTGCTCCAACCTTGAGGCATCTACAACCACTTGAGAACCACCAGGAGTGGCTACATCCTTGGTTGCTGTCCATTTGTTATTCCCATCCCCACTAACTTCAAAAAAATACGTCCACCATGATGAACAACTAGAACCTTGATTTCTCTCATCATCCTGAGTCGATTCGGCTTATAGCCACTGCAAAAACCGAATCCAGCTAAGACAAAATGTCTCCTCTATACTCGTGGTTTCCTAAAATTGCACAAGTATCTAATTTCATGGCAGTAAAACAAGGCGTTTGTAGATTCTTTGCTTTGTGGATTTGAGAAAATGATTGTAAAAAGATCTGCTACACCCGGTATCTCGTCCTCATAGAAGTTGTCACCAATGGAGATGATGAAATCTACATTCATATCCTCTACTATTCTCCCATCTATTACCCATTTATACAATGAACTCAATATAATGCATATATGGAATAAATCACAGGTAAGTGAAGCGAGATATCATATAAAAAATGAAGGTTTTAAAATCGTTCTCGATATGCCACTTGGGACTAGTTGTAGAGCTCTTTTCTTCCCCAGTCTCCAACTACTGAGAAATTGAGAGACCCATCCACTTGTTTTGTTACAATATTCCCACATTATAATAACAAGCACAGTAACAAGTGTTATTGGATAAATCCGTAAGTGCGGACACTAACCGATCTCCCTAGATCCACCTGGATCTAGAACAAAGCAAGACAGAACATGACTCTTTCCCTAGATTCTAACCATTGAATTAAATGGGAGGCAAGAATAAGGAACATACCTTATTATCGCTTCCTATGGTCTTTGTTGCTCCCGCTTCGCTCCAGTGCTCTCGTGCAGCCAAGACCAAGACAACACAAACCAACCAAAGTGAAGAAAGCACAATCTATTCAACAATCAATCTATGTATATGATCAGAATTATACAATAGAAGTGGAATTAACTTTATGGGAAAGGGACATACTCTTGTATCATATTGATGGAAAGTAAAGATTACAACACGAGCCTTGATGTCGCAAACTTCCTTTTCGATGGCCTTGGCTCAGACACACACACACTTGCTCACTTGCATGAAGAAGATCAACCTTTGGATAAACTTTTCGAGTCTCTGAAGTACATTTGTAGGTCCTTCACACAATTCTTTCACAATTCTCCAAAGTCTCCAAGCTGTTGTAGCTTCAGTCCTTCACACAATTCTTTCACCAATTCTCCAATGAATCTTGCTTAACCTTTTCCATGAGAATTCCCTCAATATATAGGAGAGAATGAATTAGTTACTTGGATAAGAATGATCCCAAAAGATCAGAGAATACAGTACTAGGATAACCATTCAAATGCCATCTCGTCCTTCTAGAAGATTCCCTTCTAGAAGCATCAAGAATTCATATTTTCCCCTACTTTAGGAAGAGTTCGCACCCTAGCAGTTCAACACAGTGCGAACTTCTCTCACTCTGGCTTAAGGAAGCCTGCAAGAATCATGCATTCTCGCAGGCAAATATACTAGTAGCCTGCGAACAGTCTTCAAAAATGAGTTTTCTGGAAGAGATGAAAATAACCTTTTCTCAGGAGAAAGTTCTTATGAAGAGCCCGAGTACACCATCATCAAGACATCATCGTGATGAACAAAATCATGGGTAACATAATTCCCCCCAAAGTATGAGGTTGGAACCAGTGACAACCGATAGACTTTGTAAGCTGCATGTGTGTGTCGAGAACCAGGAGCACACTTAATTGGAAACCTGCGAACAACCAAGCATTTGCAGAATATCATATATATCAATTCTGAGGTAGGCATTCCCATATTCAGATCACAGACTGATGAAATTATAGACATGGGTCATGGCCACCAATCATACACTGTGGATCCATGCCGTCAAAATATAGCATAGCCACCGGAATACACTGTGGATCTATGCGAGAAATTTCAAATCAAGATGACATAGCCATGAGACATACACAGTGGATATATGTGTCGCAAATTATACATACTTCATCGCAACCTGGATCACAAAGATGATATCCAGGGTTTTCAATCTCATCGCCCAAAGTACGAATCTAACCATATGATTACATGTGTTGAAGTCGAACATGGTAGAAACCACTTGATTACCGGTCATTGATGAAACCATTAACAAGTGCGAGGGAAATCACCATTGATGTGAATGACTCCCAAGGTACCATAGTACAATCCATCGAGTGTGAATAAATGATTTGAAGTCAAACATCCGATGGAATATTTCGATCAGGGTTCAATGATGTAAACCCACTGTTGAAAGTGAGGAAACCTGCCATTGAGGCATGCAAGCTCCAAGGTACCAAATAATTTCTAAGTCTTGATTCTGGATAATGAGTTGAATTTGACGGAACAAAACTCGTCACAGGAGGGCCTTGATGTATCCCCCATCAATGACATGAAATGAGTAACAGATTTTGAAGGTGAAACAGAGTATGATGTGAATTGGACTGGACACAGGGAAGGCCAACCCGGAGAGAATGGATAACTGCAGATGGCCGACTCAATATAGGTTTCAGATGGACTTCTCTTGAACATATGAACAACACGACCAATGATCTGGAAGCATTGACTCAAAGACGACACAGGGAATGACCTTATAGCAAATCGAGTGAGAGACAAATGGATTTCCCAAACCAGATTCAAATGATGAATAGGGGGTGTCATGTTCAAGAGCGACACTTACTGCCAATCAATACGAAGATGAAAACATATCCCTTTCCCAAATTCCCCCCCACCATTTCTAGCGAGTCCCTCGGAGTATGTTTAACGAACCCTAAGAAGGAGTGGTTCAGTCCCATCACGGGTCTAACAATGTTTGTTTAACGAGTCCAGAGGTAGAAAACTCGAAGGTTTTTCAAGATTATAGAGTTTGGAAAAACACTTAAAAGAGAACTCTCTCAGTTCCTTTTTTGTAAAATAATCTAGACGAGACCGAAAAAGAGATAAATTATCTCTCACCAGACGCTTACTTCAAATACTTTATCGAGCGTGAAAATAGCAAGGTCGTTCGACGATCTTTTCATGTTTAGAGAGTCTGAAAAGAGATTAAAGAGGACTCCAGGGGGGTTCGCTTTTCGTATAACCTTGTTGAGCCCGAATTAGTGATAAAAGTATGCCGACACCATCTCAGCATCCGCGGATCCCTGGGAGCCGGTAAATTCCACTCCACCTGTAGCCTTAGTAGTGGGACCCGCTCAAGGAAGAAGGATACCAGTAAAGATACGTACCCGAATTGCTTCAGGTCACCTCGCCTACATTTGGTCAATTGCTTTTTTATACTGTGAAGCACAACATCTGCTCAGTTGAACACTCGAGGCTTAGTACACTCAATAGCATACTGGAAGTAACTCTGTAATGCCATATGAGGAGAAGAACTCCTAGCCATCCGAGCTACAGTGAAAAGGATAGTACAGAGGGTCAAGTCTCGTACCCCCCAGATAGCTATTTTTCCTTTCTTTCTCTCAGCCTCGGGAACACAGTGTAAATTGCAATACTCGCTCATCTTTAGCCCACCACCTCTACTACCTGTCAAGCTCACATAGTACCCCCGCCGTGAAAAACCAGTCAAAAAGTAAATGTCTTCAATGTCTAAGGACAATGTGTGGACCCCCACATGAAACACCTACTGATCAGGGTCCCACATATGCACCATGTTTTCTAATAGTCTGACTTGGGCCCTCATGCCCGAGATGCGAAAGTACTTCAAGAGCCCACAATCTCTCAAAGAAGCTATGGTAGGTGGATGATTTTTGGCCATTGCATTATCCTCTTCATGCTCCCTTTCACGCCACTCAAGCACCATGTTGATGGCCAATTATCTGCATAAGGAAGACAATAAGAGGATTAACAACTTTTTTCATGCTTTGGATCTTTTTCATTGGGTAAAAATTTAAAAAAAATTTGAGCTTTGCGGTTCTCGCAGGTGCCCCGTGTGCACAGTGCAAGAACCTCGCAGGTGGCCTTAGGCTCACGTGCGAGAACGCCTCATTCTCTCAGGCCCCATATAGCCTGCCTGCGAGAATGGCAGCGCGCATGTAGCGCTTGGAAAATCAACTTAAAAATGCAAATTTAACCAATGAAATTACAAAATTAAACCATGAAAGTGTTCAGGATGAAGAGCCTACCTAACTGTCGCAGACGGCTCACTGAATGGTCTCTCGTAGCTCCCGCAATCTAACGCCGAAGCTCCCACACATAATCGTGGGTATACCCTCCAAGCAGCCCGAGTGAGTTTGGCCAACATCGATTCCAGGTACCGTGAAGACTTGCCCCTCCACAGTCACCTCGGGTAAAGTACCTAGAAAGATAGGCCACTAAGGTTACCACCAACAACAATAAAGCCTGGGGGGACAGTCGACAGTCCAATCCACACGCAAGGGCAGGGTATCTAGCCCGAAATCAACTCAAAAGGCTTCCACTCATCATTGTGGGTATACCTCCGAGTGATCCCCGTAATACATGCAATCTCTACACCAAGACCAACAAAGAAGGGTGAGTAACTATGCTAATCTCAATGCGACCTCGTAATTGACCCTTGTGTTAGAAGGGCTTCCCAAGACAAAATGTAATAAGTGGATTTAAACGCTCCCTAACTCAAGATTCTATGTTTGTTTGCAACTTTGGAAAGTTATCTTTCACACCTATTCCAAAGCCCTACGACTAATCTAATGTAGGTTTGCTACCAGAAAAGATAAAAATGTCTAATCAATTTTTATAAGCGCTTTATTTTATGGCTTTTGTTACTCAAAAGGAAGATTGCGTGGACAATATGGTGTTTTGACTGACTCGAAAATTATGCAAAGATATGAAGATGCAATCTTTTCATTTCGATGAAATCTATGCTACAAGAAGGAGAAAACATTTATCATTCCTAGATGCACAATGTCCAAAAATCTTAAATATCATCCATATCAAGATTCACAAGAAAGGAGAAAAAGGTATTGAACACCAATGCATGATTCATGCCCCCCCCCGCGGCCATGAGGAGGAAAAGTTTTCATAATTTAAGATAAAAAAATGCCAAGAATCATGTAATTTCGCTACTTCAAATGCAAGGATGCCCCCAATCTAATATAAAGCAAGAAATTAAATCTTTTTGTTTCAAAAATTTCACTAAAAGAAATAATGAATTTTGTTAAAACAAAGAAACCCAAACTAGTCTTTTCAATTACATAAAGAAAGTGATCTTTCAAACAATAAGCAAATGATAAAGACCAAGAAAACTCAACTTTCAACCAATCACTAGTTCTTAACTAATCAAACAGACTCAAATTCTGAAGTCAGAGAGAATGGTTTTGCCAAGAAAAGCCAAGAAATGAAAGTCAAGCCAAAAATGACAAGAAAAGCCTTGAAACCTTAAGACTGTTCATGCATGTAAACGGGGACAAGAAGAGCATCAATCAATGGGCCAAGAAACTCTTATGAGGCAATCAAACTGATCTGGGCAGTTAAAAATGCCAAAACTCAAATCCAAAAATTTGAACAAATGAGTTCGCAGGCAGACAATATTACATAGTGCGAGAATCACTGATTCTCGCAGGTGACCCTTGAGTAGGGTGCGATAACCTCACATTGAAACCTAAAGGCAGAGTGTGAACTCTACCTATTCTCGCAGGCTGCAATGAAGTACAGTGCGAGAATGCCTGAACATAGTCAAAATTTTGGAAAATGAAGCAAAATTGAAAAAGTCCTTTGGACCCAGAGGGTCTATCAGGATATCCTGAAGACTTAGAGATTGATAGGATAGGAGAAAATTGAAAGCAGAGAAAATGGCCACAGAAAAATATCAAAAGCCACAAAGAAAATGGGATTGATCCCTAGTGGAGTCGCCAATTTTGTTATTGGATAAATCTGTAAGTACGGACACTAACCGATCTCCCTAGATCCACCTGGATCTAGAACAAAGCAAGACAGAACATGACTCTTTCCCTAGATTCTAACCATTGAATTAAATGGGAGGTAAGAATAAGGAACATACCTTATTATCGCTTCCTATGGTCTTTGTTGCTCCCGCTTCGCTCCAGTGCTCTCGTGCAGCCAAGACCAAGACAACACAAACCAACCAAAGTGAAGAAAGAACAATCTATTCAACAGTCAATCTATGTATATGATCAAGGAATTATACAATAAAGTGGAATTAGCTTTATGGGAAAGGGACATGCTACTGTATCATATTGATGGAAAGTAAAGATTACAACCTGAGCCTTGATGTCGCAAACTTCCTTTCGATGGCCCTTGGCTCCGACACACACACTTGCTCACTTGCATGAAGAAGATCAACCCCTTTGGATAAACTTACTCGAGTCTCCAAGCTGTTGTAGCTTCAGTCCTTCACACAATTCTTTCACCAATTCTCCAATGAATCTTGCTTAACCTTTTCCATGAGAATTCCCTCAATATATAGGAGAGAATGAATTAGTTACTTCGATAAGAATGATCCCAAAATATCAAGGAATCCAGTACTAGGATAACCATTCGAATGCCATCTCATCCTTCTAGAAGATTCCCTTCTAGAAGCATCGAGAATTCATCTTTTTCCCTGCTTTAGGAAGAGTTCACACCCTAGCAGTTCAACACAGTGCGAACTTCTCGTACCCTGGCTTAAGGCAGCCTGCGAGAATCATGCATTCTCGTAGGCAAATATACTAGTAGCCTATGAACAGTCTTCAAAAATGAGTTTTCTGGAAGAGATGAAAATAACTTTTTCTCAGGAGAAAGTTCTTATGAGGAGCCTGGGTACACCATCATCAATACATCATCATGATGACCAAAATCATGGGTAGCAACAAGGTGATTACTTCAATCTAGGACTGGAAATTCATTGTTAATGTTGATAACATCTTCCTTCATGCAATTTTGTTCTCAGTCAGTTTCTCCTAGATGCAAAATCCCTTGGATGACAAATACTTTGATGAATTAACTATGGGAGGAAGCACATGAGGAATTGTTTATTTATAGATGTTGGTATCTACCTCAAAGAATTCAATTCTGCTATTCTGAATGATGGATTAAGAATTATTTCTGAATTCTAGAAGCTGTCTGGTGAGGCAGAATTCTTGTTTTAACTTGGGATGTCTTGTTTTAAATGAAAATGATTTTGATTCTTGTTTTAACTTGGGAAGGAATCCAAAAAACATGAAAATATAAGTGAATATAAGTGAAGAATCTGTCAGGGGCGTGATGGGAAATCTTCCTATGTGTATTTAAGACATGAACTCCTTAAAGTGTGATCCAACATAGGATTCAACTACAAGGATAATAACTTATAGCATGGGTTAAGTTAATGAAAATATGGTCAGTGGGCAGGAGATATGAGGAAGATTAAATTCAAAACTCTTCCATCATATCTAGTAACTAATGAGAAAATAAAGAAAGCGACTTGTGAAGATACACAAAGATATGTAAGATCTCTTTTTGCAAGAACATGTTGTTGCTTTGGTTTGTTCAGAAACTACATTAAATGTATCTCTGACTTTTTGTTGTTCAAGAGTCTCTCCAACACAAGCTCTCACATTCAAACCTTGAGATAGTGTATCAACCACTTTATCTGCAACAAACACATTATCTTCATTCAGTAGAATCCTTCTCTTGGAATGACCAAGTATAAGTCATGGAATGACCAAATTGACCATCATATCTACATTGATCTCTTTAAGGTGTTGTAAATCATCGCCTTTGATCTCTCCAGCGAAAGCACATCCTTTCCTTACCCAACAATTTTGTGCAGCGACTGCAAAATCAAAGCGTAGCAAGGCCTTCACTGTCGAAATAAACACAAACGGAGGGCTAACACAAACCTCGACAACATCTTTAGATGGCACTTATGCTACATTGAGAGTACCAACAATTTTTCTTTTTAACCTCCTCCAAAGTTCCGTTGCATTTCCAGTTTCCTCCAAGGAAAAAATTACGACCCGTGCTGCTCTCACGAATCTTATCGAAAACCTTGCTCACAATCAGGTCGCATGCACTACTCTCCTCTCCCTTGCTCACAACCACTCTGTGTGCACTCCTCCCTTCTCCTTTCCTTATTGTCCAGACTACCACGCTAGGGCACGTGTAGAGACTGTTGCAGATTTGAGATCTTCCGGTGTCGCAGAGATAGTTTGTGGGACTGTAAAGGAAAGAGGAAAGAGAGCAGTTGAGGAGGCCAAAAATGTCGTTCTTGAATTTGAAGGGCATTGCGGTGTCAAGACTGAAGCTTCCACTATTGGTCATGGTGGCGCAGGTTGACATTTGTGCATCGGTTGAGGAAATGGTGGTTTGGCTATAGTCGATGGATGAGATGGGGTACGAGCTTGAGTGGGTAGTGAACATCAACTCCTGGTTCACATAACTTACAGAGTTTTGGAATCATGGATCCCCACAGTTGGGGCCTGTTTCGAATGGGTATTTCACTTGTAGGTTGCCACAAGTGCCCCTGCAAGCCCATCCTACGATTGAGGGTACCAAAATAGGCAACACAGGGACAGTAAGAAGACTTCCAGGGATCCGAAAGTGATATCCATCGTTTGGCTTGCAATGCCTGAAGGGGAACGAGATAGTGATATCGGGATGGAGACCCTCAAGCACAGGTTTGGATGGAAACGATACTCCTAAAAGAGGAGGAAAACTTCGTTAAGTTTGACAGTATAATTATGTTAATTAGAGTACAATTACCCATTAACTACAACAAGTATGTGTGTTAACTACAACATGTACGCGTGAACACTTGGATAATAAAAGTAGACTCAAGGGCGACAATATAGGGCCACAAACTTATCTGGATAATCAATGCAACTTTAAAGTTGTTATTCTGATTCAATGCCAATCAATAATGTGTTCCTTCCCACAAACCTAGATTGTTCAAAAGTCCTACAGGCTTCTTTGAATAATAAATGTTGATCTAATATTGTTGATTTGGGTACTCTCCACAATCAAGCCTTCATGCCTTACCATTGCTCCATAGTCTCATAGCACCCACTCAACATATCAACTTAATGAACCACTATCAGCACATTAACACCAAGACCGAAACCCAACACCCTCAAAAATAAGATTAATATTAGTATGTCTTTTTAATAAATGTGTTGATATATATAAAAATATGTTATATATTTATATATATATATAAATTAATTAATTTACATTTGTTTTAATATGTTAGTATTTTAATAAATTATGACTTGATAAAGGAGAACATACATTATAGATAACTTTTAAAAACATAAAAATGTTGTTTATTTTATTTGAAAATAATTTATGATTATTATTATATAAACCATATAATTTGAGTTTTTACAAGATGGTTTTAAATGTTATAGTCATAATACTTAAGCTAGAACCAATAGACAGGGGATGTGATAATAGATGAACTTTTTTTCATATAATAATAATAAGGGAGAAGTGCAAATTATGATAAAGGAGTGTATAGCATAAA
>SNQJ01S0032916.1:7229-21550 GCA_010110895.2 Picea sitchensis
TGCGGTTTCCTACCTGCCATTTCTCGACTCCAGCATTATAGCTCTTTCCATGTGCAGGGCTCTGCATGCGCTCCTTTGTTTTCTTAATACGACGTATATCTATTTGCATCAATGCAGGGTTTTGCATGCGCTCTCAATTTTTCTTGATTAGAGCGTTTTATCTCTTTGCCTGTGCCGCTGCCAGAGAAACTTTTGACTTTCTGGACGTATTTGTTTATATCTTTTTCCTTCACAAATATTGGAGTCGAAGAGGAGCTTTTATATTCTGTTTATGATTCTAGATTCATTGAATATTGAGATTTTTAAGTCTATATATGGATTTAATGAAATGCTAAACAATAAAATAATTTAATTTAAAAAATTCTACATATATATGTTGAAACTTGAAAATGAATATATTTTGTTTTAAATTAATTTTATCAGGCAACATCTATCTGCTTTTTATTAAATGAAATTAAAAACATATGATTTTGAAAAAAGTGAAAAGAAAATCAAGTAAATATATATAAAATAAATATATAACCTTCAGCTGGTCAAGGGTAATGGATCATTTCTTAAAATGTGGATATCTTCATCCTTCATTTTGATATCTCTGTTTGTTTAATGCTATCGGGTTATTGGGTTTATTTTTTATTTTTTATTGTTGTGTGTGATGAAATCGTTATTGGTGTTTCTTTATTGTTGTATGGGATGAAATCAATGTAATAATTTATTTTTAACACTGTGATTAAGAAAATAGTCTATAAGTTTTATTATATTGTATTTTATTGTTTATATAGAATATCTAAAATGTTTAAGGTGTTAGTATCGATGAGTTAATAGATAGTTGGCAAGTGTGTATCATATTTTAAGTACATGTGGTGAATTTCTACTCCAATTACATTGTTATTATATAAGTTTATAAGTTTATAGATAGTTGGCAAGTCTATAAATTTTATTATATTGTTTTTTTCAAGGAAAATAAAATATTGTTAAATATTTTAATATATATAATATATGTATATATAATAAAATTATAATTTGTTTAAAGAAAAAAATAAATATATATATATTAAATCTAAAAGTATTACTTAGTATACTTTTGTATATGACAAGTATATAGTATGGAAGATGTGTTTTTATATAAATATTTTAGAATTAATATTCACCATAAGCTAGATTGGAATTATAGTTTTGAGAAAAGGATAATTAGAGGGTGGAAATCTTATTATGGGTTTGAAAACAATTGTAAATCATCCAACCTTTGGATTTGGGATTAAAAAAAACTCTTCTTTGAGACTCTCGTCACTTAGGTTATCTTATATGGATGTGAAGTTTGGGGTTACAATATCTCTAGAGAATCCTCCAAAAAGATATAACAAATCCAAAATAATTTTATAATTTATAATCTATAAATTTGTAACGATCCCGCCATTATAACAACAAAAGCGACATACAATTTTTTTTTGGGGAGTTAGGAAATTCAAAACATCACAAATAATATCAACAACATCTACACATCACCCAATTTATTAACAAACGACATTAACACATTAACAATCAATCACGACACAAAATCGACATATTATCACCATGAATAACGATACACATATCGATGCATTAACACAAATGATAGTAGCACATAAACATTGCATTCACACAATTAAAAATGATGCATAATCGGTATGAATCATAAATCACGACGCAAGTCACACATCACGATCAACAGAAGCAAAATGCTAACAAGGATCAACCATATCACGAAATATTAAAAGAACTACCCGCCCAACCTATCATGCATGGTTAGGACCTCCAGGACACATAAGCAACACTCAAGCCTAGGATCCAATCGATTTTGACCATTTAAGGTCTCAGGGTTGGCGACTATTCTGAAGAACAAGGAGATGTCTATATCCCATTAATACAATCAATTCGGAAACAAATAGACCAACAATCAATATCACTAACCAGGAATCATGGCGCACAAATAATAAAGTTATAAACCAATCACATTAGTTATTTTAATGGAGCAAGAGAATCGAATTGCTTAATAATCATACGTCAACTTAATTTCATGGTGGAATAGCGAACTAATTACATAATCAATCAACATTAAATTAAGGCACAAGAGTAAAACCATTCTAAATCAAGCACATGTCCACATCATTATTAACGCATGAGTAATCATCAATTTTATTTCAAGGCACAAGGGTAATCATCAATCTATCTACCCGGCACAAGAAATCTAATTACAAACTAGTCATAAATCACATTAAATCCATGGCGCAAGAGGATCTATCCACTCCATCAAGCATACATCACATAATTTTAATGGCGCAAGAGAAGTTATAATTTTATATTCATGGCTCAAAAAGACCTAAACCTTAATCATCTAGATATTAAAATTATTTCAAGCGCGCAAGAATATTAATCGTTTAAGAAATCATGCATCAACATTAATTCAAGGGCACGAGTAAACATAATTATATTTTATGGCGCAAGTTAAACGGACTTCTAAAAAAATCCTACATTCACTTAATTGATGGCGCCATTACTACCTATGACACATTTGACAAGTCCATCATACCTATCATAAAACAATTGATTGAGGCAACCACTTATGAAATATTCTAACAATAATCCCTCTACCAAACCTTCAAGGTGTACGATTAGAATCTACCATCCACATGCTATCTTCCAAGTAATTCTAAAAACAATTTACTAAAGGAAAGATATGCTGGAGGCCATATGCATAACAAGATCACATAATTCAATTAAGATTGTAAGAACTGGTTGTATTTACAAATGAAAAAGGAAACTCTAAAAATAATAAAAGTCTGATCATGCTAAAAATCACTTCTACATTAATTGATAAAATATCCTGGCACTAAAAACCTAAATCTCATTCGGCAGGGACAACGAACTAGACATAACTTCTCTCTGCCTTCAACTTCACCAAGAATAGAGTATAAGACTTCCAGCACATTTTCTAACGAAGCCACCATGTCCACCAATGTCCTACCAAATAAAAAAAACTACTTAATATATTCCATTGAAACCTACTCCAGCTACAATTCAAGAGACTTCTGCTAAAGATTATGCAATGGCTTGGCCTTGGACAAGTTGTGGAAGTATGTTTCTCACTCATAGATGAGTCCTGCTTCACAGCTGGTTTTTTGGAGAGGGAAGAGATGAATCGAGATAATAGAACGCTCGGGAAAGCTCATATGGTTGGGCGAAAACACTGAGATTAATCAAAGGATAAAACTTCAAGCGAGAACATATTGCTAAAATCCTGTTTAGATAAAAACACAGAGATAACCAAACGATTTTTAGCAAACATGTTGTCCGGTTTCGATAAAAACACAGAGATAATAAAAATCAGATTGCTAAAAATGTTGTCTGGTTTAGATAAAAACACAGAGATAACCAAACAAAATCGCATGGTATATTCTCCATGCTGGGCGAAGAAATCGTATTGGTAAAATCGTAATGGTAAATTTGCATTGGTAAATCGTAATGGTAAATTCGTGTTGGTAAATCGTAATGGTAAATTCACATTGGTAAAATGTAATGGTAAATTCGTATTGGTAAATTGTAATGGAAAATTCATATGGCTAAAACTGTAGAGCGAACCTGCCCTTGTAGATATTTTAAAGAAATCGTCAGGGATTATCCTTCTCATAAAAACCGCAGAGTAATAATGGGTAAAAATCGTTGTACACTGTAGGGAAAATCGTTGGGTATTAGACGTGAAATCGTTGAATAAAATATAGGGATAATTCGCATGTCAAGGAGTGGAAATCGCTGAGAAAAACAGAAAAAAAAAACACGTCGAGGATTAGCTCACATTGCTGGGAGAATTTTGGGGAAAATACACAACAATTACTTCTCTTAGTTGGGCGAAAATACTAGCAAACACAGACAAAACTAGATCAGAACTTAGAAACATCAAGATGAAGGTAGTTGGATGAAGGCACAAGGAAAAATGTAAAGACCCAAACACAGAGAATCAATACAACACTAAAAATCAAATGTAGAGAATCAAACGTAGAGAAAAATATCACTATAATCGTCGAGAAACAAAGTAGTTTCGCTGTACAAAAAGGGATTTGTTGGGCAGAGCAATTATCCTTCACTTTATTATCCATGCGCAAGAAAGCAGGGCATTTGAATCTAAATCTTGAACACTGGAGTGAAAGATAGTCGATCCATCTCCTGGCTGACTGCTCAGGCACAAACTAATAACTTAACGGATAAAGGAACAAAAGATAAAAGCACAATTCCTTGTACTAAAAAAAATAAAAACGCAAATTAAAATAAAATAATGGCCCAAAACCAAAATCCAGTCTTCTTCTTTTAACAACATCTACGCCACAGTTTTGTCAATAGACTGTCAACATTTCAGATCCAAAGAACGATCCATCTTCAGGACAATGAGCCTGGGTTAAGAATATGGTAAGAGCTGGTATAAATACTGGAAGTGTGGAAAATATTTAGGTTTCGGCTAGGTTTTTGTAGAATTATTTAATAAATAGGTTGGAACTGTTGATGGCTTTCTTTACTTGCCTTATAATCTTCTTAATGGGATTGCAATTTAGTTTCCTATAGCTGCCACTCTTGGTTAGGTGTTCCTTCATTTTCATGTTGTAGTCATTCATGTTCATAAGAACAGTAGCACCTCCTTTGTCCACCTTGAGAATTACCAAATGTTCACCGTTTCTTAGGTAATTCGTTTCATTCTACCTTGCCCCAACAAATGCTCATGATCTTCACTTTTTTTGATGGAGTTCACATCCCAAATGCGATCCATTGCATGCATAGTTGGCATTGCTAATTTAGGAAGATACTGACTAATATACACCATGGATTGATATACCATATATCCCTTCACCATAGAACCCTCAAGACGTGCTCTTTGTCTAACCAACACCTTCAATGATTTCAAGTGCCTCTCCACCATCCACATTGACCTTCTGTGAACAGGTCCACAAATTTCAATCTGTAATATACCAGATATTAAAAGTATGCAGAATAGAAATAAAATGATTGAAATGGCAGAATAACAGTAATATAACCAAAACAATCACCACAATAGCACTGAATTGATATAAGAATAACAACAGAAATAACACTTTGATTCTGAAAGCAATGTTCACGGGCCTCTTCGAGGGGGAAACCTCCAGTTGAGCAGAGATCTTTTACAATAATATCCAAGCTAGGGCACTCATACCCTCGACTCCTATTTATACTAAATATGTCTATCAAAATAAGCATCTAGAGGAAGATCCTTCTAGAAGCGGAAGCTTCTATTAGGTCTTGTTACATCTGACTTATTCTATTTTATTGCAAGGCCTTATTAATATTGACCTTTATTACATATGAATATATTGTTCTACCTCATGTGCGGGTTAGGACCCTAACAACTCCAATAAAATTTGGGCACTAGCTTCTGACAATGCTCGGCCTTGAGGGAATTATGCTTGTAAGGTTGCAGGCGAAGAAACACCTGATCCCCTTCTTCAAATTAACGTTCATAGCGACCTTGATCTCCTTGTTTCTTCATGCGATTCTGTGCCATGACCAAATTCTCTTTGAGGGTATAGAGAATAGCCTCTTGAACTGTAAGTGTTTGGTCAACTGCCTAGACCTTCAAGACACCAGGTAAGTATGAGAGAACTGAAGGTGGCTTCTGTCCATATACCTCTTCAAAAGGAGTCATGCGTGTAGTTGTATGGTATGAAGTGGTGTACCTCCATTCAGCTAGGGGTAACTATTGAGCCCACTGATTTTGCTTTTCCAAGGCAAAACACCTCAAATATGTTTCCAAACACTTGTTGACAACTGCTGTTTGACCATCAGTCAAGGGATGATAAGTTGTACTGAGATGCAATTGGATGCCTTGTAGCTTGAACAGTTCTTGCCAAAAATTGCTTGTGAAAGTTGGGTCACGAAAAGAAAAAATAGAGTGTGGCATGCCATGAAGCTTGAAGACCTAATCCATGAAAACTTGAGCCACAATGGATGTTGTAAATGGGTGTTGAAGAGCACAGAAATGAGGATCCTTGGAAAGGTGATCAACAACCACCATGATGACTGATTTATTTCCCGATTTGGGTAAGCCTGTAATAAAATCCATAGAGATGTCCTTCCAAATAGAAAGTGGAATCGAGAGCGGTTGTAGTGTGCTCGGAGATTTGACTATTTATCCCTTATTGTGTTCAAACACATCACATTCTATGACAAAAGTACAAATGTAATGTTTCATACCACCCCAGAAAAAAGAATGTTTGACCCTGTCATAGGTTTTGGTGAACCCTGAGTGCCTCGCTGTCGGTGTAGCATGAAGCTCAGAAAGTACCATGGATTTAAGCTTTGATCATTTACTTAAATATAAATAGCATTTCTATCGAAGCTCATCATGGAGCCAAGAGTACCCTGGGGGAGATGGAGCACTGGATTGCAGTTGTTGGATCAACTGTGAACTTTTGTGATCTTGTAGCAATTCTTGGCGAACAACTTGGAGGCAATCTGGTACAATGAAGGAAAGAGAAAAAAGGGATCCTTCATCTTCATAATTGTGGGAAAGTGCATCCGCAACCACATTTTCTTTGCCTTTCTTGTAAATGATCTCATAATCATAGAAAAATAGCTTAGTTACCCATTTTTGTTTCTCCAGGGAGGAAATGTGTTGTTCCAAAAAATACTTGAGGCTTTGATGGTCTATCTTAATTTGGAAGCGTTTCCCTAATAGATAAGGGTGTCACACATCAACGTCATGCAGAATAGCCAACATTTCCTTTTCATAGATAGATTTGCCCAGATTTCTTTCAGATAGTTGCTTGTTGGTAAAGGCCAAAGGTCGACCCTCTTGCATAAGGACAACACCAATTCCTTTCCCTGAAGCATCACATTCCAAGACAAAGGTCTTTGTGAAATCAGGAAGGGCTAGGACTGGAGTGGTGCACATGACCATCTTCAAGGTTTGAAAAGCTTGAGCAATAGTTGGATTCTAAGTGAAAGAGTTCTTTTTTAGAAGAGGAGTGAGAGGTGTTGCAATCTTTCCGTAATTCTTAACAAAGTTGCGATAATAACATGTTAAGCCAGAAATCCATGCAAGCTTTTGAGAGTCTTTGGGTGAGGCCAGTCTTGCATAGTTTCAATCTTTTTAGGATCCACCCTGATGTCGTCTTTTCCAACCAGATGACCCAAGTACTCTACTTCTGAGGCGCCAAAAGCACATTTAGACTGTTTTAGGAAAAGTTGGTCCTGAGAGAGTAGATGGAGAAATCGATCGACATGAGCAAGATGTTATGTCTAGGTCTTGCAATAGATGAGGATGTCGTCAAAGAAAACTAAGTTAAAATGATGGAGAGAAGGATGGAAGACATGATTCATGAGGCTTTGGAAGGTGGAGGGGGCATTACACANTAGATTCATTGAATATTGAGATTTTTAAGTCTATATATGGATTTAATGAAATGCTAAACAATAAAATAATTTAATTTAAAAAATTCTACATATATATGTTGAAACTTGAAAATGAATATATTTTGTTTTAAATTAATTTTATCTTGAAACATCTATCTGCTTTTTATTAAATGAAATTAAATATATATAAAATAAATATATAACCTTCAGCTGGTCAAGGGTAATGGATCATTTCTTAAAATGTGGATATCTTCATCCTTCATTTGATATCTCTGTTTGTTTAATGCTATCGGGTTATTGGTGTGTTTTTTTTTTTAAATTGTTGTGTGTGATGAAATCGTTATTGGTGTTTCTTTATTGTTGTATGGGATGAAATCGATGTAATAATTTATTTTTAACACTGTGATTAAGAAAATAGTCTATAAGTTTTATTATATTGTATTTTATTGTTTATATAGAATATCTAAAATGTTTAAGGTGTTAGTATGGATGAGTTAATAGATAGTTGGCAAGTATGTGTATCATAGTTTAAGTACATGTGGTGAATTTGTACTCCAATTACTTTTTTTTTTTCCAAGGAAAATAAAATATTGTTAAATATTTTAATATATANATATGACAAGTATAGTATGGAGGATGTGTTTTCATATAAATATCTTAGAATCAATATTCACCACAAGCTAGATTGGAATTTTAGCTTTGAGAAAAAGATAATTAGAGGGTGGAAATCTTATTATGGGTTTGAAAACAATTGTAAATCATTCAACCTTTGGATTTGGGATTAAAAAAAACTCCTCTTTGAGACTCTCATCACTTAGGTTATCTTATATGGATGTGAAGTTTGGGGTTACAATATCTCTAGAGAATCCTCCAAAAAGATATAACAAATCCAAAATAATTTTATAATTTATAATCTATAAATTTGTAACGACTCCGCCATTATAAGAACAAAAGCGACGTACATTTTTTTTTTTTTGGGCGTTAGGAAATTCAAAACATCACAAATAATATCAACAACATCTACACATCATCCAATTTATTAACAAATGACATTAACACATTAACAATCAATCAGGACACAAAATCGACACATTATCACCATGAATAACGATACGCATATTGATGCATTGACACAAATGATAGTAGCACATAAACAATGCATTCACACAATTAAAAATGATGCATAATCGGTATACGAATCATATATCACGACGCAAGTCACACATCACGATCAATAGAAGCAAAATGCTAACAAGGATCAACCATATCACGGAATATTAAAAGAACTACCCGCCCAACCTATCATGCATGGTTAGGACCTCCAGGACACATAAGCAACACTCAAGCCTAGGATCCAATCGATTTTGACCATTTAAGGTCTCAGGGTTGGCGACTGTTCTGAAGAACAAGGAGGTGTCTATATCCCACTAATATAATCAAGTCGGAAACAAATAGACCAACAATCAATATGACTAACCAGGAATCATGGCGCACAAATAATAAAGTTATAAACCAATCACATTAGTTATTTTAATGGAGCAAGAGAATCTAATTGCTTAATAATCATACGTCAACTTAATTTCATGGTGCAATAGCGAACTAATTACATAATCAATCAACATTAAATTAAGGCACAAGAGTAAAACCATTCTAAATCAAGCACACGTCCACATCATTATTAACGCATGAGTAATCATCAACTTTATTTCAAGGAACAAGGGTAATCATCAATCTATCTACCCGGCACAAGAAATCTAATTACAAACTAGTCATAAATCACATTAAATCCATGGCGCAAGAGGATCTATCCACTCCATCAAGCATACATCACATAATTTTAATGGTGCAAGAGAATTTATAATTTTATATTCATGGCGCAAAAAGACCTAAACCTTAATAATCTAGACATTAAAATTATTTCAAGCGCGCAAGAATATTAATCGTTTAAGAAATCATGCATCAACATTAATTCAAGCGCGCGAGTAAACTTAATTATATTTTATGGCGCAAGTTAAACGGACTTCTAAAAAAATCCTACATTCACTTAATTGATGGTGCCATTACTACCTATGACACATTTGACAAGTCCATCATACCTATCATAAAACAATTGATTGACGCAACCACTTATGAAATATTCTAACAATAAACCCTCTACCAAACCTTCAAGGTGTATGATTAGAATCTACCATCCACATGCTATCTTCCAAGTAATTCTAAAAAAAATTTACTAAAGGAAAGATACACTGGAGGTCGTATGCATAACAAGATCACATAATTCAATTAAGATTGTAAGAACTGGTTGTATTTACAAATGAAAAAGGAAACTTTAAAAATAATAAAAGTCTGATCACGCTAAAAATCACTTCTACATTAATTGATAAAATATCCTGGCACTAAAAACCTAAATCTTATTTGGCAGGGACATCGAACTAGACATAACTTCTCTCTTCCTTCAACTTCACCAAGAACAGAGTATAAGACTTCCAACATATTATCTAACGAAGCCACCATGTCCACCAATGTCCTACCAAATAAAAAAAACTACTTAATATATTCCATTGAAACCTACTCCAGCTACAATTTAAGAGACTTCTGCTAAAGTTTATGCAATGGCTTGGCCTTGGACAAGTCGTGGAAGTACGTTTCTCACTCATAGATGAGTCCTGCTTCACAGCTGGTTTTTTGGAGAGGGAAGAGATGAATCGAGATAATAGAACGCTCGGGAAAGCTCATATGGTTGGGCGAAAACACTGAGATTAATCAAAGGATAAAACTTCAAGGGAGAACGTATTGCTAAAATCCTGTTTAGATAAAAACACAGAGATAACCAAACGATTTTTAGCAAACATGTTGTCCGGTTTCGATAAAAACACAGAGACAATAAAAATCAGATTGCTAAAAATGTTGTCTGGTTTAGATAAAAACACAGAGATAACCAAACAAAATCGCATGGTATATTCTCCATGTTGGGCAAAGAAATCATATAGGTAGAATCGTAATGGTAAATTCGCATTGGTAAATCGTAATGGTAAATTCGTGTTGGTAAATCGTAATGGTAAATTCACATTGGTAAAACGTAATGGTAAATTCGTATTGGTAAATCATAATGGCAAATTCATATGGCTAAAACTGTAGAGGGAACCTGCCCTTGTAGATATTTGAAAGAAATCGCCAGGGATTATCCTTCTCATAAAAACCGCAGAGTAATAATGGGTAAAAATCGTTGTACATTGTAGGGAAAATCGTTGGGTATTAGAGGTGAAATCGTTGAATAAAATACAGGGATAATTCGCATGTCAAGGAGTGGAAATCGCTGAGAAAAACAGAAAAAAAAAATAGGTCGAGGATTAACTCACATTGCTGGGAGAATTTTGGGGAAAATACGGAGCGATTACTTCTCTTAGTTGGGCGAAAATACTAGCAAACGCAGAGAAAACTAGATCAGAACTTAGAAACATCAAGATGAAGGTAGTTGGATGAAGGCACAAGGAAAAATGTAAAGACCCAAACACAGAGAATCAATACAACACTAAAAATCAAATGTAGAGAATCAAACGCAGAGAAAAATATCATTATAATCGTCGAGAAACAAAGTAATTTCGCTGTACAATAAGGGATTTGTTGGGTAGAGAAATTATCCTTCACTTTATTATCCATGCGCAAGAAAGCAGGGCATTTGAATCTAAATCTTGAACACCGGAGTTTAAGATAGTCGATTCATCTCCTGGCTGACTTCTCAGGCACAGACTAATAACTTAAAGGATATAGGAACAAAAGATAAAAGCACAATTCCTTGTATTAAAAAAAATAAAAACGCAAATTAAAATAAAATAATGGCCCAAAACCAAAATCCAGTCTTATTCTTTTAACAACATCTACGCCAGTGAGCTTTAGACAATAAAGAAATGATTAGTGAGATTTCAGTGGTTGGGATTTTTGGTTTTGATCAGAATAGCCACAGTTTTGTCAATAGATTGTCAACATTTCGGATCCAAAGAACGATCCATCTTCAGGACAATGAGCCTAGGTTAAGAATATGGTAAGAGATGGTATAAATACTAGAAGTGTGGAAAATATTTAGGTTTCGGCTAGGTTTTTGTAGAATTATTTAATAAATAGGTTGGAACTGTTGATGGATTTCTTTACTTGCCTTATATTCTTCTTAATGGGATTGCAATTTAGTTTCCTATAGATGCCACTCTTGGTTAGGTGTTCCTTCATTTTCATGTTGTAGTCATTCATGTTCATAAGAACAGTAGCACCTCCTTTGTCCACCTTGAGAATTACCAAATGTTCATCGTTTCTTAGGTTCATCGTTTCATTCTACCTTGCCCCAACAAATGCTCATGATCTTCAATTTTTTTGATGGAGTTCACATCCCAAATGCGATCCATTGCATGCATAGTTGGCATTGCTAATTTAGGAAGATACTGACTAATATACACCATGGATTGATATACCATAAATCCCTTCACCATAGAACCCTCAAGACGTGCTCTTTGTCTAACCAATGCCTTCAATGATTTCAAGTGCCTCTCCACCATCCACATTGACCTTCTGTGAACAGGTCCACAAATTTCAATCTGTAATATACCAGATATTAAAAGTATGCAGAACATAAATAAAATGATTGAAATAGAAGAATAACAGTAATATAACCAAAACAATCACCACAATAGCACTGAATTGATATAAGAATAACAACATAAATAACACTTTGATTATGAAAGCAATGTTCACGGGCCTCTTCGAGGGGGAAACCTCTAGTTGAGCAGAGCTCTTTTACAATAATATCCAAGCTAGTGCACTCATACCCTCGACTCCTATTTATACTAAATATGTCTATCAAAAGAAGCATCTAGAGGAAGATCCTTCTAGAAGCGGAAGCTTCTATTAGGTCTTGTTACATCTGACTTATTCTATTTTATTGCAAGGCCTTATTAATATTGACCTTTATTACATATGAATATATTGTTCTACCTATGTGCGGGTTAGGACCCTAACATGTCCTCCCCCTTACAAAAATCCTTGTCCTCAATGCTTAAGATGTGGAAATTGTTGCAGAATGGTAGTTGGTTCCCAAGTGGCATCTGTTGGAGTTGTATCTTTCCACTAGATTAACACTTCCTTCATGGTTCTCTGATGCAGGCGATGCTCACGCTGGTCCAAAACTCTTTGTGGTTGTAGCCAAATGGATCCTTCTTCGGCTAACTCAGGAATCTTGGTTTGAATTTGGAACTTAGTTCCAATCACCTTCTTTAAGCAGGAAACATGAAAAATAGGATGTAGCTTCAAATGATTGGGCAAAGCTAACTGATAGGCCACCTGTCCCACACGCTTGAGAAATGTATAAGGACCATAAAATTTGGGCACTAGCTTCTGACAATGCTCGGCCTTGAGGGAATTCTACTTGTAAGGTTGTAGGCGAAGAAACACCTGATCCCCTTCTTCAAATTAACGTTCATAGTGACTTTGATCTCCTTGTTGCTTCATGCGATTCTGTGCCATGACCAAATTCTCTTTGAGGGTATAAAGAATAGCCTCTCGAACTGTAAGTGTTTGGTCAACTTCCTAGAACTTCAAGACACCAGGTAACTATGAGAGAATTGAAGGTGGCTTCTGTCCATATACCGCTTGAAAAGGAGTCATGCATGTAGTTGTATGGTATGAAGTGGTGTACCTCCATTCAGCTAGGGGTAATTATTGAGCCCACTGATTTTTATTTTCCGAGGAAAAACACCTCAAATATGTTTCCAAACACTTGTTGACAGCTTCTGTTTGACCATCAGTCAGGGGATGATAAGTTGTACTGAGATGCAATTGGATGCCTTGTAGCTTGAACATTTCTTGCCAAAAATTGCTTGTGAAAGTTGGGTCACGATAAAAAAAAATAGAGTGTGGCATGCCATGAAGCTTGAAGACCTGATCCATGAAAACTTGATCCACCATGGATGTTGTAAACGGGTGTTGAAGAGCGCAGAAATGAGGATCCTTGGAAAGGTGATCAACAACCACCATGATGATTGATTTATTTCCCGATTTGGGTAAGCCTGTAATAAAATCCATAGATATGTCCTTCCAAATAGAAAGTGGAATCGAGAGAGGTTGTAGTGTGCTCGGATATTTGACTATTTCTCCCTTGTTGCTTTCAAACACATCACATTCGATGACAAAAGTACAAATTTCATGTTTCATACCACCCCAGAAAAAAGAACGTTTAACCCTGTCATAGGTTTTGGTGAACCCTGAGTGCCCCGTTGTCGGTGTAGCATGAAGCTCAGAAAGTACCATGGATTTAAGATTTGATTGTTTACTTAAATAAAAATAGCCTTTCTATCGAAGCTCATCATGGATCCAAGAGTACCCTGGGGGAGCTGGAGCACTGGACTGCAGTTATTGGATCAACTGTGAACTTTTGTGATCTTGTAGCAATTCTTGGCGAACAGCTTGGAGCCAATTTGGTACAATGAAAGAAAGAGAAAAAAGGGATCCTTCATCTTTATAATTGTGGGAAAGTGCATCCACAACCACATTTTCTTTGCCTTTCTTGTAAATGATCTCATAATCATAGCAAAATAGCTTAGTTACGCATTTTTGTACCTCTAGGGAGGAAATGTGTTTTTCCAAAAAATACTTGTGGCTTTGATGGTCTGTCTTAATTTGGAAGCATTTCCCTAATAGATAAGGGTGTCACACATCAACGACATGCAGAATAGCCAACATTTCCTTTTCATAGATAGATTTGCCAAGATTTCTTTCAAATAGTTGCTTGCTAGTAAAGGCCAAAGGTCGACCCTCTTGCATAAGGACAACACCAATTCCTTTCCCTGAAGCATCACATTCCAAGACAAAGGTCTTTGTGAAATCAGGAAGGGCCAGGACTGGAGTGGTGCACATGGCCATCTTCA